>JAHIAM010011297.1:0-10785 GCA_021605205.1 Aegilops longissima
GAATTACGAAACCGGTTGCGTTTAATCCTCACAGTTTGGCGATCGCCCATTTTGGACTATTAATGATGTTTTGGGGTCTAGGCGTTTCCAAGTGGATCCAGTGCGTTTACGTGTCGTCATCTTCACATTTTCATTGCCGTTTGGGCTATTAATCACTATTTTGGGTCCTAGCGATTTCCGTGCGATCCGGGTGCGTTCGTGTGGTCATCTACACTCATTTTCCCATTGCCTTTGACTCTTACTCACGTTTGGGATCCGAAATTTCCATGTTGTGAAAATGCAAAGTGTTATCCTCGGTTTGGTCTTTCGCGTTAATGATTATTACTCTGTTTGGGTTCTACCGTTTGTGGACTTTCCATTGTTGGGTCCGGTGATTTCGATTCGAACCGGTGCGTTCGTCTCGTCTCAACACTCTTTGGGCGATTCTGCCGTTCTGACTATACTCCTGTTTTGGGGTGGGTGATTTCCGAACGCCGGTGCGTTGGTGGTCATCACACTCACAGTTTGGCCATTCAGCCGTTTGTGACTTTTTTTTGGGTGATTATTCCCGATGAAGAAACCGAGTGCGTGGCGTGTGGTCATCCCTCACGTTTGGCGATTCGGCCGTTTGTGACTACCCTGTTTGGGGTCGGGTGATTTCCATGATTAGAACCCAGGTGTGTTTATGTTTGGTCATCAACTCTCATTGTTTGGCGATTCTATCCGTTTCATGGACTATTACTCACTGTTTGGTTCCGGGTGATTTTCGATTAACAACCGAGTGCGTTCGTGTTGTTCCTTATTTGGCCTCTAAGTGTGACTATTACCCTGTTTTGGGTCCGGAAACCATCCGGTGCGTTTCGGTATCAACTATTTTGGCGATTGGCCCATTTCTGGCATTAATCACTGTTGGGTCTAGCGATTTCCGTGCGATCCCGAGTGCGTTGTGTCGGTCATCACTACGTTTGTCATCGCCGTTCATGGACTATAATCACTATTTTGGGGTCTGAGATTTCCAGTGATCCGGGTGCGTTACGTGTCGGTCATCTACACTCACGTTTTGCCATTCGCCTTTGGTAACTCTTACTCCGTTTTGGGTTCCCAGATTTCCATGGTTTAAGCCCAATGCGGCAATCATCAACTCAATTTGGCGATTGCCGTTTTAATACTCACAGTTTGGCGATTGCCGTTTGTGCTATACTACTGTTTGGTGTCCGGTGATTTCCGATTGAACCCGGGCGTTCGTTGTATCAACACTCATAGTTTTGGCTTCGGCCCATTTTGACTATTATCTGTTTGGGTCTAACTATTTCCAGTCGATCCCGGTGCGTTCGTGCGGTTATCCTTTCATTTTGGCGATTCTCTGTTTTGAAACCCTATTTGGTGTCCGGTATTTCCGTAACAATCCTGTGCGTTTATGTGGTCATCCTCCACAGTTTTGGGTTAGGCCGTATGGACTATTACTCATTGTTTGGGGTCTAGCGATTTCCAAATTATGGTGCGTTTAAGTGTCGTTTTCAACTTTTCGCAGTTTTGGCAACTCTAACGTTTTGGACTATTACTCTGTTTTGGGGTCGGGTATTTCCGATTAATGAACCGGTGCGTTTGTGGTCATCACTCTCACAGTTTGGCGATTCGGCCATTCGTGGTTATTAATCACTCTTTTGGGTCAGCGATTTCCAAAGTGGATCCGGTGCGTTTATGTGCGGTCATCTACACTCATTTTGGCCCATTCGGCCCGTTGGGACTCTTACTCCGATTTGGGATCCAAAAATTTCCATGGTTGGAACCCAATGGCAAGTGTTATCCCGACTGTTTGGTCTATTTCCATTATTTACTCCTGTTTGGCGGTTCTGCGTTTGTGACTATTACTCCTTTTTGGTCCGGTGATTTCCGATTGAACCGAGTGCGTTCGTCTCGATTCCTACCATTTGGGATTCGGCCCTTTGGACTATACTCACTGTTTGGGTAGGTGATTTCTCTGAAGCGAACCACAGGTGCGTTTGAGTGGTCATCAACACTCACATTTTGGCCAATTTCAGGCCCGTTTAGTGGACTATTACTCACTGTTTGGGTCCGAGTTATTCCCGATGACGAACCCGAGTGCGTTGGCGTGTCGGTCATCAACACTCACGTGTTGGCATTCTGCTCATTTGTGGACTATTACTCACTGTTTTGGGGTCGGTGATTTCCATGATTAGAACCCCATGGTGTGTTCGTCTCGGTCATCAACTCTCATTGTTTGGCGATTCTATCCGTTCATGGACTATTACTCACTGTTTGGGGTCGGGTGATTTCCACGATTAACCAACCCGGTGCGTTTACGTGTTGTGTCAACTCACTGTTTTGGGGTCCGGAATGATTTCCACGATTAACGAACCGGGTTGCGTTTACGTGTCGGTAATCAACGCTCACAGTTTTGGCGATTCGGCCCATTTATGGACTATTAATCACTGTTTTGGGGTCTGGATTTCCAAATGCGATCCTGCAGTGCGTTTAAGTGTCGTTCACATTTCATTTGCTCTAACGGTTTGGGACTATTACTCACTGTTTTGGGGTCGGGTGATTTCCGATTAATGACAGTGCGTTCGTGCGGTCATCAACTCTCACAGTTTTGGCGATTCTGGCCCATTTATGGTTATTAATCACTCTTTTGGGGTCTGGCGATTTCCCAAGTGCGATCCCGAGTGCGTTTATGTCGGTCATCTACTCACATTTTCCATTCTGCCCGTTTGTGGACTCTTACTCACGTGTTGGGATCCCAAAGAAATTTCCATGGTTGTGAACCCCAAAAGTGCGCTAGAGTCGGTTATCAACACTCACGGTTTTGGTCTATTCTAGCGGTTTAGTCGGATTATTACTCACTGTTTTGGCGGTTCTAGCCCGTTTGTGGACTATTACTCATTGTTTTGGTCGGTGATTTCCACGATTAACGAACCCGGGGTGCGTTCGTCTCGATCGTCAACACTACCAGTTTGGCGATTCTGGCCGTTTGTGGACTATTACTCCTGTTTTGGGGTCCGGGGTGATTTCCGAAACGAACCACAGGTGCGTTCGTCGGTCATCAACACTCACAGTTTTGGCCATTCAGGCCCGTTTGTGGACTATTACTCACTGTTTGGGGTCCGAGTTATTTCCGATGAGCGAACCGGGTGCGTTGGCGTGTCGGTCATCAACACCACGGTGTTGGCCAATTCGGCTCATTTTGTGGACTATTACTCACTGTTTTGGGGTCCGGGTGATTTCCATGATTTGAACCCCATGGTGTGTTTCGTCTGGTCATCAACTCTCATTGTTTGGCCGATTCTTCCCGTTTCATGGACTATTACTCACTTTTTGGGGTCCCGGTGATTTACGATTAACCAACCCGGGAGTGCGTTTCGTGCGTTGTCAACCCTTTTTGGGGTCCCGAATGATTTCCCCGATTAACGAACCCGGGTTGCGTTTACGTGTCCGATAATCAACCTCACAGTTTTGGCGATTCGGCCCATTTTGGACTATTAATCACTGTTTTTGGGGTCCTGGGCGTTTTCCACAAGTGGCGATTCCCGAAGTGCGTTTCGTGTCGGTCATCAAATTCAAGGTTTTGTCGATTCGGCCCGTTTGTGGGCTATTAATCACTATTTTGGGTACTAAGGCGATTTCCACAAGTGAAGATCCCGGAGTGCGTTTATTGTCGGTCATCTACACTCACGGTTTTCCCCATTGGCCCGTTTGGTGGACTCTTACTCACGTATTTGGGATCCCAAAGAAATTTCCATGGTTGCGAACCCCAAAGTGCGCTTAAAGTCGGTTATCAACACTCACGGTTTTGGTCTATTCTAGCGGTTTAGGTTATTACTCACTGTTTTTGGCGGTTCTAGCCCGTTTGTGGACTATTACTCACTGTTTTGGGTCCCGGGTGATTTCCCGATTAACGAACCCAGGGTTGCGTTTACGTCCTCGTTAACCTTTTGGTTTCGATTCGGCCGTTTCTGGACTATTACTCCTTGTTTTGGGGTCCGGGTGATTTCCCGAAAAACGAACCCACAGGTGCGTTTGATCGGTCATCAACACTCACATTTTGGCCAATTCAGGCCCGTTTATGGAACTATTACTCACTGTTGTGGGGTCGGGGTTATTTCCGATGAACAAACCCGGGTGCGTTGGCGTTCCGGTCATCAACACTCACGGTTTTGGCGATTCGGCCCGTTTGTGGACTATTACTCACTTTTTTGGGGTCGGGGTGATTTCCATGATTAACGAACCGGGTGTGTTTACGTTTGGTCATCAACCTCTTGTTTGGGATTCTATCCCGTTTTGGACTATTACTCACTGTTTGGGTTCCGGGTGATTTTCACGATTAACCAACCCGGTGCGTTTCGTGCGTTGTCAACTTTTCGCGGTTTGGCCCTCTAACCCGTTGTGGACTTTACCCACTGTTTTGGGGTCCGGAATGATTTCCCGATTCGAACCCGGGTGCGTTTAGTGCCGTAACCGGTTTGGCGATTCGGCCCATTTCATGGACGATTAATCACTTTTTGGGGTCCTGGCGATTTCCACAAGTGGCGATCGGTGCGTTTACGTGTCGGTTCAACTTCCAGTTTTGTCGATTCGGCCCGTTTGGAATTATTAATCACTATTTTGGGGTCTGGGCGATTTCCCGGTATCCCGGGGGTGCGTTCGTGTCGGTCATCTACACTGGTTTTGCCCATTCGGCCTTTGGTAACTCTTACTCCGTTTTGGGTTTGGCGATTTCCATGGTTGTCGGCCAAATTTAAAGTTGTCATCAACACTCACAGTTTGGCGATTTGCCCGTTTTAAACTATTACTCACAGTTTTGGCGATTCTGGCCCGTTTTGTGGAACTATTCTTTGTTTTGGGTCCGGTGATTTCCACGATTAACGAACCGGCGGCGTTTCGTTGTCGGTAATCAACACTCATAGTTTTGGCGATTGGCCCATTTTGGAACTATTTATCACTGTTTTGGGGTCCTAAGCTATTTCCAAGTAGCGATCCCGAGGTGCGTTTACGGTCGGTTATCAACTTTCACAGTTTTGGCGATTCTGCCTTTTGTGGACTATTCACTATTTTGGGGTCGGGTGATTTCCAAACAATCCCAGGTGCGTTTTGTGTGGTCATCAACTCTCCAATTTTGGCGATTATGGCCCGTTATGGACTATTACTCATTGTTTTGGGGTCCTAGGCGATTTCCAAAATTGGCGATCCCTGGGTGCTTTAAGTGTCCGTTTTCAACCTTTCGATTTTGGCCAACTCTAACGGTTTGTGGACTATTACTCACTGTTTTGGGGTCGGGGTGATTTCCCGATTAATGAACCAGGTGCGTTTCGTGTCGGTCATCAACTCTCACATTTTGGCGATTCTGGCCCATTCGTGGAATTAATCACTTTTTGGGGTCCTAAGCGATTTCCCAATGGCGATCCCGAAGTGCGTTTATGTGCGGTCATCTACCCGGTTTTGGCCCATTCGGCCCGTTTATGGACTCTTACTCCGTATTTGGGATCCCAAGAAATTTCCATGGTTGTGAACCCCAAAGGGTTAAAATGGTTATCAACACTCACGTTTTGGTCTATTCTACGTTTGTCGATTATTACTCTGTTTTTGGCCGTTCTGCCGTTTTGTGGACTATTACTCTTGTTTTTTGGTCGGTGATTTCCGATTGAACCCGGGTGCGTTTCGTCTCGATCCAAACCTACCGTTGGGCGATTCTTTTTGACTATTACTCCTTTTTTTGGGGTCGGGGTGATTTCCAAAACGAACCCAGGTGCGTTTTAAGTCGGTCATCAACACTCAGTTTGGAATTTGGCCCGTTTATGGACTTTACTCACTGTTTTGGGGTCCGATTTTTCCACGATGAACAACCCGGGGTGCGTTGGCGTGTCGGTCATCAACACTCCGTTTGGCGATTCCCGTTTTGTGGACTATTACTCCGGTTTGGGGTCCCGGGTGATTTCCATGATTGAACCCGGGGTGTTTCGTTTGGTCATCCTCTCATTGTTTGGCGATTCATCCCGTTTATGGACTATTACTCAGTTTTGGGTTCCGGGTACCCGATTAACCAACCCGAAGTGCGTTTCGTTTCGTTTCCTTTTCGCGGTTTGGCCCTCTAACCCGTCTGGACATTACCACTGTTTTGGGGTCCGGAATGATTTCCAGATTCGAACCCGGTTGCGTTTCTTTAATCAACGCTCACTTTTGGCGATTCGGCCCATTTCATGGACATTAATCACTGTTTTGGGGTCCTGGCGATTTCCACAATTGGCGATCCCAGGGTGCTTTAAGTGTCGTTTTCAACTTTAAATTTTGGCCAATCTCCCGTTTTGGACTATTATCACTTTTTGGGGTCGGGATTTCCACATTAAGAACCCGGGGTGCTTTCGTGTGGTCATCAACCTCACATTTTGGCATTCTGGCCTTTTGGTTTTAATCACGTTTTGGGGTCCCGGATTTCAAATTTGGCGACCCGGGGTGCGTTTAGTGGTCATCACACTCAAGTTTGGCCCATTCGGCCCGTTTTGGTTTTTTACTCACGTTTTGGGTCCCGAAATTTCCAGGTTCGAACCCGGTGCGCGGTCGGTTATCAACACTCGGTTTTGGCTATTTAACCGTTTGTCGATTATTACTCACTTTTGGGGTTCAAGCCCGTTTTGGACTATTACTCACTTTTTGGGGTCGGGGTTTCCCGATTCAACCCGGGTGCGTTGGTTGTCTCAACCTAAGTTTGGCGATTTGGCCCGTTCATGGACTATTACTCATGTTTTTGGGGGTTAGGATTTCCAAAGCGAACCCTGGTGCGTTTAAGTGTCGGTTCCCTCAATTTTGGCAATCCACCCGTTTAATGGACTATTACTCACTGTTTTGGGGTCCAAATTTCCCGATAAGAACCCGGGATGCGTTCTTGGTCATCAAACTCTGTTTGGCGATTGGCCCTTTTGGATTTATCCTTTGTTTTGGGGTCCGGGATTTCCAATTAACGAACCCGGGTGGTTTGTTTGGTCATCAACCTCATTGTTTTGGCATTTTCCCGTTTGGACTTTACTCACGTTTGGGTTCCCGGGGAAATTTCCAGTTAACCCCCGAGTGGTTTACGGGTTTCGTTGTCAAACTCTTTTGGCTCTAACCCGTTTTGGACTATTACCACTGTTTTGGGGTCCGGTGATTTCCCGATTAAGAACCCGGGTGCGTTTCGTTGGTTCAACCTCCAGTTTGGCGATTGGCCCTTTAACATTAATCACTTTTTGGGGTCCAGGATTTCCACAAGGCGACCCAAGTGCGTTTTGGTCGGATCAACTTCACAATTTTGCCATTCCCGTTTATGGACTATTAATCACTTTTTGGGGTCTAGGGATTTCCCAATGCACCCGAGTGCGTTTCGTGTGGTCATCCAAACTCACATTTTTGCCCATTCTGCCGTTTGGTAAACTTTACTCCGTTTTGGGTTCCCGGGATTTCCATGGTTTCAACCCGGTTTTTAAAAAGGTCATCAACACTCACAGTTTTGGGTTCTGGCCCCGTTGTCACTTTCTCACAGTTTGGCATTCCCGTTTTTGGACATTCTTACTGTTTGGGTCCGGTGTTTCCAGATTAAGAACCCGGGCGTTTCGTGTGGTATCAAACCTCAAGTTTGGCGATTCTGGCCCATTTTGGACTATTTATCACTTTTTGGGGTCCTGGCATTTACAAGTGCATCCCAGGGTGGCGGTGGTTTCAATTTCAAGTTTTGGCATTCTGCCCTTTTGGACTTAATCACTATTTTGGGGTCGGGGATTTCCCATTAACAATCCCGAGTGCGTTTTGTGTGGTCATCAATCTAATTTTATTTGGCCCGTTTGGACTTTACTCATTTTTTGGGGGTCCTAAAAGACCAAAATTGCATCCCTGGTGCGTTTGGCCCGTTTTCAAACTATTTGGCCAATTCCCGTTTGTGGACTATTACTACTGTTTTGGGGTCCGGTGATTTCCGATTAATGAACCGGGCGTTTCGTTTGGTCATCAACTCAAGTTTTGGCGATTTTATTCGTGGATTTTAATCCTTTTTGGGGTCCTGGCATTTCCTGGTAAGTGCGTTTTGTGTGGTCATCAACTTTGTTTTGGCCCATTTCCCGTTTTGGACTTTACTCACTATTTGGGATCCCAAGAAATTTCCATGGTTGTAAACCCCATGGCGAAGGCGGTTATCAAACTCGTTTTGGTCTATTCTACGTGTTTTCGTTTTACCCTTTTTGGCTTCTACCCGTTTTGTGGACTTTACTCACTGTTTTGGGGTCGGTGATTTCCACGATTAAGAAGGGGGTGCGTTCGTCTCGTCTCAACCTCCATTTGGGCGATTTGGCCCTTTCTGGATATTATCCTGTTTTGGGGTCGGGGGATTTCCAAAAACGAACCCGGTGCGTTTGTCGGTCATCAACACTCGTTTTGGCCAATCCGGCCCGTTTGGTGGACTTTACTCACTGTTTGGGGTCCGAATTATTTCCCCGATGAACAACCCAAGTGCTTGGCGTTGGCATAAACTCACGTTTTGGCGTTAGCCCGTTTGTGGACTATTACTCACTGTTTTTGGGGTCCGGGTGATTTCCAGATTAACGAAAGGTGTTTCGTTTGGTCATCAACTCTCATTGTTTGGCGATTCAATCCCTTTCATGGACTATTACTCCTTTTTTGGGTTCGGGTGATTTCCCATTAACCAACCCGGGGTGCGTTCGTGTTGTTTCAACCTGCGTTTTGGCCCTCCCCGATTTTGGACTATTACCTGTTTTGGGGTCCCGGAATGATTTCCCGATTAACGAACCCGGGTTGCTTTACGTGTCGGTAATCAACCTCACGTTTTGGGATTGGCCCATTTTGGACATTAATCCTTTTTGGGGTCTGGCGATTTCCACAAGTGGGATCCCAGGGCGTTTTGTGGTCATCAACGTACAATTTGTCGATTCTGGCCCGTTTGGATATTAATCACTATTTTGGGGTCCTGGGCGATTTCCATTTGGGATCCCGGGGTGCGTTCGTTTGGGTCATCTCACTCGATTTTTGTTCGGCCGTTTGGTAAACTCACTCACGTGTTGGGTTCCCATTTCCATGGTTGTGAAATGCCTTAAAATCATCATCCACTCACATTTTGGCGATTTGGCCCTTTTATTTACTCAAAGTTTTGGCGATTCGCCCGTTTGTGAACTATTACTTACTTTTTGGTGTCCATGATTTCCGATTCGAACCCGGTCGTTTAGTGTGGTCATCAAAACTCATAGTTTTGGGATCGCCCATTCATGGACTATTTATCACTGTTTTGGGGTCCTAACTATTTCCCGTGGCGGAAGTGCGTTTGTGGGTTATCAACTTTCCCATTTGGCGATTCGCCCGTTTGGTGGCTATTCACTATTTTGGGGTCGGGTGATTTATTAAAATCCAAAGTGCGTTTATGTGTGATCAACTCTCATTTTGGGATTTGGCCCGTTGCATGGACTATTACTCATTTTTTGGGGTCCTGGCGATTTCCAAATTGGCGTCCGGTGCGTTTAAGTGTCTTTTCCCTCGTTTTGGCCAACTCCGGTTTTTGGACTATTACTCCTGTTTGGGGTCGGGTGATTTCCCGATTAATAACCCAGTGCGTTTCGTGTCGGTCTCAACTCTCACGTTTTGGCGTTGGCCCTTTGGATTAATCACTTTTTGGGGTCCTAGGCATTTCCCAAGTACGATCCCGAGTGCGTTTATTGCGGTCATCCACCTCCCATTTTTGGCCCATTGCCCGTTGTGGACTCTTACTCACTTTTGGGATCCAAAAAATTTCCGGTTGTGAACCCCAAAGGTGCGCAAGTGATTATCAACACTCACGGTTTTGGTCTTTCAACGTGTTTGTATTTTACTCCTGTTTTGGCGGTTCTCCCGTTTGTGGACTATTACTCCTTTTTTTGGGGTCCTGATTTCCACGATTAAGGGGTGCGTTTACGTTCGTTCAACACTACCGTTTGGGCGATTTGGCCGTTTTGACTACTACTCCTTTTTGGGGTGGGGATTTCCGAAACGAACCCCGGTGCGTTTGATGGTCATCAACACTCCAATTTGGCCAATTTCAGGCCCGTTTGTGGACTATTACTCACTGTTTTGGGGTCGGATTATTTCCGCAGGCCCAAGGGTGCGTTGGCTGTTGGTCATCAACACTCACTTTGGCGTTCGGCTCATTTGGGACTATTACTCACTGTTTTGGGGTCGGTGATTTCCATGATTAATGAACCGGGGTGTGTTTTTCGGTCATCAACTCTCATTTTTCATTCATCCCGTTTCTGGACTATTACTCCTGTTTTGGGGTCCGGGTGATTTCCGAAGAACCCACGGTGCGTTTATGGTGGTCATCCCTCATTTTGGCCATTTGGCCCGTTTAGACTATTACTCACTGTTTTGGGGTCAGAGTTATTTCCAGAGAACCCGGGGTGCGTTGGGTGTTGGTCATCAACACTCCAGTTTTGGCGATTCCATTTTCGGACTATTACTCACTGTTTTGGGGTCCGGGTGATTTCCGATTGAACCCGGGTGTGTTTGTCTGGTCATCAACTCTCATTTTTGGCGATTCTATCCGTTTCGGACTATTACTCCTTTGTTTTGGGGTCGGTGATTTCCATTAACCAAGGGGTGCGTTTACTGTTGTTGTAACACTTTCGTTTGGAATCAACCCGATTAATGGACTAATCTACTTTTTGGGGTCCCGGAATGATTTCCCGATTTAAGGGTTGCGTTTCGTGTGGTAATCAACGCATTTTGGCGATTGGCCCATTTTGGACTATTAATCACTGTTTTGGGGTCCTGGCGATTTCCCGT
>JAHIAM010011299.1:0-18247 GCA_021605205.1 Aegilops longissima
GCATCTCCTCGATCCGCTCTTTCGCAATCTCCGCCCCCTCCGAACCACAAGGGACCCAGGTCCCATAGGTGCTCGTGAGGCACGATCAATCTCTCCGACATCTTTGGCGTGCGGTAAAGCGTCGAGGCTATGTGAACCCGATCCGGCGGTTGCACGAGCAACTCCGCCGACATCTTCGTCGACATGGCGCGAAGAAGAAGCCTTGACAGCAGCAAACCGTCGTCGAACCCACCAGCACGGAGCGGCGTCGGTGGTGAAGAAGCAATGGCGGAGGGACAGCGTCGTCGAAGAGCCCACAATGCCGCCGGGTCCAAGGACAGCAGCGGCAGCGCGGTCGGCGTCGAATCTGCACCCGTGTCCGCCGCGAGGCCTTGGGGCGAGACAGCGTCATGACACCCGCGGCACCATACGATCTTTGGATCAAGGCCAAAAGGTGGAGGATCGAGGCCCTCGAGACCGCATGCACCACAGCATGCGATGCGAGTGGAATGCGATCGCTTAGGCGGGATGCTGCTCCTCTAACGGTTACGAGTCCAAGCACATCCGTTCTTAGCTCAATTCGCCGCGTTGCCGCCCACCACACCAGCGGAAGCCTTGGCGAGAGCTCGAGTACTACTAGATTACCCTCCGGCCCGATAAGGTGAAGCGGTGGAGAACCACAATTCGCGATCTCGCGCGGCCGCCAGCAGCGCGTCCCATGACAACGGCGCGCCGCCAGCATGGCGGCGACACGTGCGCGCGCTGGCGGCGAGACTTCGAGGTGCACCACCGTACCTCTCCTTCCGAAGGCCAAGATCGCCGACTTCGCGGATCCACCTCGTGGCGACTCCACGGCGTCGCCGGATCCGCGAGCTCGTCGACAACCAGCGCCAAGATTCTTGAGAGCGGCAGAAAGAAGGCGCGCTCGAACCGTGTCGGCGCCCGAAGAAAGCGCGCCGTCAATCGACCAGCGCACGCAGGCCTAGCAATCGATATGCGCGCGCCCGAAGAACCGGGCGACTTGCGTGCTGCGCGGTGGGTTGCCCTGCGTTCACGTTTGAGCTGCGGCGGCAAGTCCGGTGGCCGACAAGAAAAACTTCAAACCAGGCGTGCGGGAGAAATGCGGCGGAGACACCTACATCGGAGTTCCTCAGCATCTACACCATCGCGGTGCAAGCTGCGGGGGCGAGGCGACAAGATCCTCGCCAACTACTTCCCTTGGTGCTCCAGCCAAGCGTCCGGATCTTGGCTCATGCACTTGCGGATAGCTCTATTTCTTCTTGGGCAGATTTATGCCACGGTTTGTTAGGCGCCTTCACGGTGACGGCCACAAGCCTCATGGCGGAGTGATCTCCACCTGCTTGCCCGGAAGGAGGAGTCTCTGCGCAAATTCATCCAGAGATTCAGTCAGTGCACTACAACATCGAGCGTCCACCACCTGCTCAGCGATCGGTGCATTCCATCGGAATATACGAAATCGCCAGAGATGAGGAGGAGATGGCGATGTGCAAACTAAAAAGCGTCGTGCGCTCTCGCCTACGGCCGACAAGTGTGCCGCAGCTGAAGAAGAAGAAGACTCCGGGAGAGAATGTGGGGCAAGTCGGCGATGAGAGGATCGCCCGGCAAGAAATAGCGGCGGCGGAACAGGAGAAAGAAAAACCAAAAGTACTGGTTGTCGAGCAGTCCGGCAAGGATGGTGCATAACAAAGCCAAGGCCGTGGCTCGGCAAGGAAGGTTACCGTTGATGCTGACCGCCAAAGTATGGCGGCGCCCGACAAAACGACAGCTCCAACAAGCGATCTTGTAAAATCCACCGCACCAAGGGACCACGATCTCGAGTTGCAAGAAAATCGAGCAGCTTGTTGAGCTACAAAGAGCTGAGTCTGGCGAGACAAGGAGAAAGGCCCAAGAAGGTGCGAGTCGCGGCAAGTGAAAGAGACCGGTCGGGGAGGGCGCCGTGGCAAGGCCAAACAGCGGCAGGAGACAGACCTCCCGTGGCGCGACAAGGAAGAAGATGAAGATGAAGATGGCGAGGGGCGATGAAGGCGATGAGGCGGTGAGCATGAGTTTCAAAACCTAGCGAGAGGTCGCTGCGTCGATGGTGCGTGCGTCTGCATACCTCGCTGCGCCAACTCAAGCAATGAATCGTGAGGTCAATCACGCGAACCAACCATAGAGTCACGCATAACCTACGAAGTGGTCCACCGCCCATCATCTTTGACATTGAGGATCACCGATCGCATCAACGCGGTCGGTGTTTGCGATGTTGGTCTCACCAACCATCCGCAGCCTCAAGGTCACAAAGATGCTCGTTGATGACGGGCCGGCCTGAATTGATCTCCTCTGCGATGCTCGAAACTTCAAATCACTGGCGGCGAGCTCGAAGCGGCACTTTCAAGGAATCAACCCGGAAGGAGCAAGCCCAAGGGAAGATCACGTTGCGGTAACATTGACGACGAGCTCAACTTTAGAGCTGAGAGGGTCACGTTCGGCGTCGCCGATTTCCATTGCCCTACAATGGCATACTTAGCCGTCCGGCACTCGCCAAGTTCATGGGCGCCTCTTATCATGCCACAACCTACTCCAGATGCCCGGCCCGATGGCGTCATTTCTGTCCATGGCGACGAAAAGGCGCGCTTATCTATGCGCCGACAAAGATTCACGGGATGCAGCAGCCACGACGGATAGCAAACCACTTACGCTGAAGCTCCGGGGAAGAAGAAGACCACTAGGTCCGGCGAAAACCTTGTTGCCCTCTCGGCAAGCGCACTTCTTGGTCTTTGCGCTACCGTCGAGGGCGCACCATCGAGCTCCACCGACAAGTGCAACGAGGCGATGGCAGCTCCGCCAAAGACCAAGAGAGGTGCCGCGCCAAGGAGGGCGGCGGTGGTACCTTCACCATCGGTGCCGCGCGATCCTAAATAGGAGGCGAGCTCGTTGCTTTCTGCGGGCGAATGTCGATGTGTTTGCATGGCAACCATCGACATCGGCGTTCGGGAAGTAATTGAGCATCATCCTAGCTATACATCTCCTTGTGGGCCCGTCAAGCAAAGTTGAAAGCAGTGGGCGCCAAGTTCATAAGAAGAAATCAAGAAATTGGAAGTAGCGGGACTTCGGAGAGTCCTCCACCCCACGTGGTTGGCAATCCGGTAGTGGAGCGCCATAGAGCTAATGGAAATGGAACTTTGTATTGACTTCACGGATGTTAATAAAGCTTGTCCCAGGACCCATTTCCTTGCGGCGTATCGACCAGTTATTGACTCCACGGTGGATGCGATACTGCTTTCATTTCTTGATGCATATTCGAGGATATCATCAGATCTTCATGGCGAAGAAGAGGATGAAGAAAACCGCATTCATCACACCATAATAGCTACGTCTTTGCTTTATCACGGATGCCTTTAGGTTTGAAGAATGCTGGTTCCAACCTTTGCAAGGATAGTCCATGATGCCTTTGGACCTCGAGATACTGCGAAGCGTGAAGCTTACATGGATGACATAGTGGTCAAGAGCGAGAAACAGGGCAACCTTGGTTCCAAGATTTGGATGAGGCGTTTTGCAAACCTGCGCAAGATCAACCTCAAGCTCAACCCAGAAAGTGCGTGTTTGGAGTCCCTTCAGGCAAGCTTCTGGGTTCTTTCAGTATCTCGGCCAGGAATTGAAGCCAATCCCGACAAGATCAAGGCCATTGAGCGGTCGAAAGCACCAAAGCGGCGTCAAGGATGTCGACTTGCGCTTGCGGTTGCGTGGCTGCTCTCGGCAGAGTTCATCTCTAAGTCTGCTGAGCAGCGCCCTGCCCTTTTTCAAGGATTTTGAAAAACAGGTCCAATAAAATGGACTCCCGAAGCGGAGGCTGCGCTGCGAGACTTGAAGAGATACATGTCTCCGCTCCAATACTTATGGCACCTAAACCACAGGAAAGTTGCTTTGCTTGTATATAGCGGCGACCAATCAAGTGGTTAGTGCTGCGTTAGTAGCGGAGAGGAGGCAGATGATGGCGACAGCAGAGGAAAGCGCATCCAGCGACAAACAAGATAACCGCCCGTCAAGCTCTGGTCCCGACAAGGACAGATCGGTAGCGCAGGGGTTGCGACAAGATCTGGAAGAAGATGGTGCAGCGCCAGTATACTGTTAGTTCCCTTACTGCGAGGGCTAGATCGAGGTACTCGGTGTGCGAAGCTGCTTTTCGGCCTCCTCATGGCCTCGAGAAAGCTCGCCATTACTTCCAAGCACATGAGATAATGAGTTGTCACTCGCTTTCGGCTGAAGAGGATTTTGCAAAATCCGAAGCAAGCGAGCGAGGATTGTTGAGTGGGCGCTGGGTATCAGCTTTGGTCTCAAGTTGAAAGCACTTCAACTATCGAGCAAGGCATTGGCAAATTCATAGCAAGTGGGCGTAGCATGAGGATGAAGAGATTCGAGAGCGAGCATCCCGTCAAGGAGGCAAATAAAGAATGGCTGATGTATTTTGTGGTGCCTCCTCGCTGCTGCAAAGTATTGGTGCGGCGTGCGCTTTCTCGCACACCACGAGGCACCTCAAATACATAGTCCAAATGCACTTTCCCAAGGAACAAGCAACAAATAATACTGCAGTATGAAGGCTTGCTTGCCGGTCTCAGGATGCGGTGGACCTTGGGATCAAAGCTCATTGTCCGGGAGACTACGCAACTAAATGCGTCGCCGGAGTAAATAAAGATTATCGAGTTCGTTGATGGAAGCGTCGTCGATGAAGTGAGAAGGCTGGAAGAGCATTTTGAAGGCCTGCAAATGGAACACGTTCAAGGCGCTTGGAATGATATAGTGATGGCCTCTCCAAATGTGCGCCCTTAAGTTACACATGGAACCAGGGATTTTGTTGCTCAAGCTAACTCATAGCAACCGTGACACCATCAACGAGGAAAGAGCAAGAAGAGAAAATTGGTTTCGGAGACTACTTCCGTGCGAGAGCTCTGACGCCGCCAGAAGGTCCCTAAAACCGGCGAACATCAGCGAGGAGCAGTGCTCCGACAAACCATGCAGTTTGTATCGTTGAAACCAGCGCTCGACAAGCTTAGCTCCGGCAAGCAGCGGGGATCATCGAGCTCCGGCGGACCCGCAGGTCCTTGCCGTGAAAGCTGATGGTCCCGCAGTGATAGATGAGCCTTTAGTCCTTGTTGGCCGAGCCACGAGGCTCCTGCATGAGCACAGCGGATCGTCCATTTCCTTGAGACGGAGAACTTCCCGAAGAGCAAGAAGAAAGCGGAAAGAGTAGCCCGGCGGTCAAGTATGTACCAATTTGTTGACAACATCACATGCTGAGAAGAAGACTCAGCGGGTGAAATTGAAGTGTATTTGCGGGAAGATGGGCCGAAAGCTGTTGGCGGAGATACCGCGGAGGCATATGTGGTCACCACATTGGCGCAAAAACACTGGCAAAGCTTTCCGGCAAGGTTTCTTCTACCGAGAAGCCCTCGAGGATGCAACCTGCACAAGTAACCAAGTGTGAAGCGTGCGAGTTCCATTCAAGAAGCGGATACACCAGCCAACTCAAGCTCTCGGGCGATCCCTTTATCCACGGCCCTTCTCGGATGCAGGGGCTCAACATCCTCGGCCCCTTCCCGAGCCGTCGGGGCTTTGAATACTTATGCGTCGCAATCGACAAGTTCACAAAGTGGCGAAGTGGAACCGGTGAGGAAGGTGACAACCGCAGTCAGCCGTCAAGTTCTTGAGGTCAATTGTTTGCCGTTTGGGATTCTAACGGATCATCACCGACAACGGCACACAGTTCACGATCGCACCTTCATGCGAAGCGCCCAAGATCTTGGCACCAAGATCTGCTTTGCTTCCGTTGCTCATTAGAAAGCAGCGGTCAGCGAAGAGAACAACCTGAAGTTCTGCGAGGACTCAAGACCAGAACTTTCGACGGGCTGCACAAGTCCGGAAGGAACTGGATCGAGGCTGCCGGTGGTTCTTTGGTCGATCGGGCGACGCCAAATCGAGCCGCTGGCGGACACCGCTGCTCTCTGTCTCTGGAGGAGAGGCAGTTCTCCCCGCGGAACTTCGTATCACGGGTCACCTCGAGTGCTCGCTTATGATGAGCTTGAGCAAGAGCAGCTGCGACAATATAGCAGCGCTGCTCCTCGAGGAAAGACGTCTTCGACTGCTGTACGAGCTGCTCGTTACCAGCAAGCTTTGCGTCGCTACCATAGCGCAAAGTTAATGCGAGAAGCTTGAGGAAAGGCGACCTTGTTCTTGGTAGCGTTCAATCCGCCAAGAATTCCAACAAGTTGGCCTTGAAGTGGGAAGGCCCTGCTCGGGTGAAAGCGAGTCACTAGGCCAGCGCTGTCATGCCTGGGACGAATGATGGCTTTCCGGTGAGCAATTCCTGGAACATAGAGCATCTTCGCAAAGTTTTACCCATGAAGCGCGTTTCGGAACCCGTTCAAGCAACCACCACTAATGACAAATCTTGCAGCTGTTGCATGTAATCCTTTGTACAAAGCGAGCGCGAACCCGTGCATCGATAAAGCCTATGGTTGCGCACATTTTGTTAATACATGCTTTCATAATCAAATATGCATGTGTTTACTAACATCTTATGCAGCACCCGCACCGATAGCGATAATAAGCCATTAGGCTCCATAACTTTATTTTCTCTTCTTTCTTCTCAAACAGGAGAAGAGTTCATCCACCCACAAGTTAACCGGGAAGGAGATAATGATGTGGGCAGCAGCGTCGCTCGAGGAACTGTCGCCTTGCGGAAAATGGACAATAGAAAAGCTAAGTTGCTAAGTTTAAGCGGCCAGTTTAAATTTTTAAGTTATCTTCCTCGAGCGATAGTACTTTGTATGGAAAAACCTGTGCGTGGAGGAACCAAATCGTGACTGAGTCGGCGCCCTTACTTTGTTTGAGTCCGCTCAACAACTTAAGTGAGCTGCGGCTAGTCGCGGCGAGGTTGCTTGTCGATGGCGACCCCGCCACGAGCTGCTGAAGTTCCGCACTTCGGCGCTTCGCTGACAAGGGTATACTGCACGGCAAGTTCCTGAGCGTGGGGTAAAAACATACAAGGAAGAAATCGAGTAAAATAACGTTGCATTCGATAGCCTAAGATAGTGTATATTACAAAAATAACTTATCATGGCACTAGCTAAATTGTTCCCAGAACTGAAATAACAGCGAAGAGAAGAAAGGTCGCCGACATCAAGCCCGACAAGCTAGAGTTGCGGGAATGCGACAAACGGAGTTGCCGGGGCTGCGGCAAGCGGAGTTACCGGGGGCTGCGGCAAGCGAGTTGCCGAGGCTGCGGTATCGAGATAAGCCTTCGTCTTTCCTCAAACATCCCTCTTTCATTAAAAACATTCTACTCGGATGCAGATCCGTGGAAGTGAAAAACATGAAAGAGAGGATTACAAGATTTTAAATGCGAGATAAGGCCGAAGGCTTACAAATTAAAAGATAAGATGCCGTAATCCTTTTCCGTCCCTATCTTGGAGGTAGGTTAAGGAGGCGGGAAGGGCAAAGGCGCCCTCTGCGAGCTACAGGTGCGAGAAGGCACCAAGGAACATGCAGGGGGCTCTCCAGAAGGCTTAGCCAGGGGCGGGCGCCCGAGCGGGGCTCGAAGGCAGGCGGCGGGGCGTCGACATGCTGTCGAGGCACTCGCCCTCGTACTCCGACTTGGCCTTGCCTGTATCCCTCTTCCCCTTCCGCGGCCTCCCTCGCCCGGCCGCCCAAGAGGCGACCGGGGAGTTCAAGGAGCGGCGACACGGCGGATGGGAAGTAGCTTGGTGGCCTTGTGGCGGCGCCCGACAACTAGTTGGGCCCGCTACCCTCGTCATCATTGTCGCTCTCCTCCTCGCCACTCTCGCTCGAGGAGGAATAAATCATTGTCGGAGGAGCTATCCACGCAGCACCTCGCCCAGTGCCAAGATCCCGAAGACCTTGGCGGAGAGGAGATCACCCTCCATTAACCCAAAATGGAGGTAAACCCCTTGACAGGTTGTGGATGCTGAGTGACGTCTTCCACCACGATCAAGATACATCACATTAGGGGCTGGGAATCTGGCGCGGACCAGCGTGCGGCGATCCCCACCCCTCATGTGCAATCTCGATGTCTCGGGTGGGTCCGACTCCCAGCGCTTCATGACGGGCTGAAGCCGGAAGCGGCAGCAGCGCCAGCGCCCAACAGCGAAAAACTTCGCAAAAGTGCGTCCCCGTATGGACCGCCCAGCGGGGAGGAACGCCCGGCCCGAAGCGAAGAGGCGCGCCGCCCGCCCGCCTCTTCCCGGCGCCTCCGAACTTCGTCCACGACCACCTCGCCCGAAGAACGCCCGGCAGGCGGGGGCAGTCTGTATGCGCCCGGATTGATCGCCAGGTGTCCGTCGATTGTTCGCCGTCTTTGCCATATCATTTGCTTGCGTGCTGCTCTTTGCCATGTCATCATTTGCATTTTATCATGTCTTCATGTGCATTTCATTTTACGCCATATTGGTCTCATGCATCCGAGCATTTTCCCGTTGTCCGTTTTGCAATCCAGCACTCCTATGTCTCGGCGCCCCTTGTACCTCTTTTCATATGCGAATGTCAAGCGGTCTCGGAATGGACCGAGGTTTGTCAAGCGACCTTAGTATAGCACGGTGAACCGCTGTCAAGTTCGGATCATTTGGAGGTCGTTGGTACTCAGCAGTTAGCAGGTAACATAAAAGCCTCTTTTATATTGCAGCCCAACTCCCCTTCAAAGTGGTCAAACCCACCAAACTTCGCCTCCATGCTCTCGGTGCGTTACGCTCACGATCGCGTGGCAGCCGCTCCTCATTTGGACTCTCCTAGCTCCCTCTACCTATAAAACTAGACCTCCCCGAATTTTTAGCGCAATCAAACCCTAGCCTTCTTCCCTCCGCCTTGTGAGACAAACCTCCCACTTTCTTGAACATGTCGCCGCTTGGCCTCCACGTCCTCGGGCCAATCACGGTGACCGCGTCACCTCCTCCGCCTCCCTCCCCCGCTCACTGCCGCCACATCAGCGTCGCAGCAGCCCACTTCGCCCGCCCGGCCCGTGGACCCGGATCGGGCCCACAGCTTGAGCCCGTTCGCCACGCCGCTCGGCCCGCGTGCGCCCGCCGTCCTCGCCCGCAGCTGCGCCGCCTCCGCTCCCTACGTCGCCCGGCGTCACGCACGCCGACCCACGCCGCCCGCCCGGCCGGTCCATCTCTCGCACCGCCGCCCGAATACGCCCGCCCGCAGCCGCGCGTCACGCCTCCAGCGCTTCTCATGTCGCCCGCGCCTCCGCGTGCCCCTCTACTCCGCGAACCCGTCGCGGCGACCTCCTGCGCCGTCGGGTCGCCCAACCCAGCGCCCGGCGGCCCGCCTCCTCCGTGGGATCGGTGAAACCGCCCTGATCCGAGGCCCCTCGTCCTATCCAGCCTCGCCTCGGCTCGCGAGCCCGCCGTCGCCCGGAGCTGGGGCAAATCGCGCGCCGCCCGATGCTCGCGCCGTCTTCTGCTCGGGAGGCGAGCCAGGCGCCCCGATCCAACCATGGGCCCGCGACCCACAGCGCAAGGCCCGGTCCAGCATCCGTAGGCCCGTTTGGCCCAAGGTGGCGCCAGCCCTTTAATCCCTGCTTTCGTCGTCGCATAGTAATATAAGCGCCCATCCGTTTGTATCCGAAGCGCCTAAGTCCCCGATTTTGATAATTATCATGTCATTTTCATTGCATCACATCTCCATCCGTTGCTCCGTTTTGCGCGCGTGTAATATGTCAAATTGTTCGTCCCGACGAGTAGATCATTTCATTCCATTGCATCATTTTCATTTGAGCTCATATTGATGCGAAATGCTGTTGGAAGAGTGCATGTTGATGTTAATCTGCTGAAACTGTTATAACTCTGCATTTTATCATTTTTGCCATGATTGATGTGTGCATCCTATGAGGTTGATGTCTACATGAATGTTAAACTATGCCATACCATCTTTCCGGGGTGTTAAACATGTATTTTTGTGAGTTGTGTGCTGAGTGTATCAAGCTTGCTAAGTAGGGTAGTTGCTGTTCTGTGTTTTCTGACAGATTCTGTTATATTTTGTTGCTATGTTAACATGCTTCTACTAATCATTCTATGCATAATATGGAGATGCTCTACAAACATGTTTTTATCTACATGTCATGCTCTATCCATTCATGCCCTTGGTTGCAATTATAGCCTGATGGAACATGTTCATTTCTTGCTCCAAAGTTGCTTGAAAATGTTGTTGTCGACTGTTAACATTAAGTTCACTTGTTCCATGTGTTTTTCCTAGTGATCCAGGCATCCTATGAACTTGCTCTTGCCATGCTTTGCTTCATAAACATGCCTTCTTACTGTTGGTTGCCTTGCCATGCCATGTATTGCTCTGTGGTGAGTGATTCAAGCTCACGAACATGCCTACTTATTGTTGTTCCTGCCATGTTTGAATCTGTAATATAACTTGCCATGTTTACATGGGTGCCATCATATTTTCCGTGCCTTTTTGGCTCATGGTAAGCAAGGGAATTTTGATCTATGCATTTAGTAGATTCATGCCATGCCTTTGTTTGCCATGATATGTCTCTGTAACATGTCATTTGATAGCTCTAAACATTGCAACCTGATGTTATTTTCTGCAATGCACAAGCTGTTATTAGTTTTAATCTTGCCCATCATTTGAGCATGTTCTAGTTGTTTCTGGAGATAGCTCAGTGTTCATGTTTTGTAATGCTTTACCTGTACATCATGCCCATGCCTTTTGTTTTTATTTGAGGTCCTGTAGCATGTTGTTTTGATGCTTGCAATATGCCTAGTTGCTGTTTTGGACAGATTGTTGCTATAACTTGTATAGGGTGTATGTGTTGATCCGTTGCTCCGTTTGAGTGTGCTCTATATGAAACTTGCTTGATTTTGCATGTAGTTTCATATTATCATATTACATCCTTGTTTTGAGGTGTTTGCTTGATGGTTGTATGCATTTTGCATCAATGCCATGCTTATCTTGTTTTGCTTATATCTTCTAGCCGGTAGCTCGAATCTAATGAACTTTATATGTAACTTGACTAGAATTTCGTGTAGATCATTGGTGCATCTTAACGCTGTTTAACAACTTGAACATAAAGTTATTCAGATCTGGACCAATTTCAGAAATTTGCATATGAGGACTTACGGAATTGTTATATGTTGTTCGGCCTCATTTAAACTTGCCTTGATGTGTTGTTCTTGTTTGCATCATCTCTTGCCATGAGTAGCTTCATCTAGATTTGTCATGCATCATGTTTGTTGTGCATCATGCCTTGTTCATGTGTGGTGTGTTTACTTTGTTGTGCTTCTTCTTGTTAGTTCTGTTTCGTTCGATCGTGAGGATTAGGATTCGTCTCGCTTGGTTCAACTTCATCCGTTCATCTTCTTCATGGACTCGTTCTTCTTCCTTGCGGGATTTCAGGCAAGATGACCGCTACCTGGATCTCACTACTATCATTGTTATGCTAGTTGCCGTTCTATCGCTATGCTGCGCTACCTATTACATTTATCAAGCCATCCCAAATTGCCATATCGACCTCTAACCTTTGCACCCTTCCTAACAAACCGTTGTTTGGCTATGTTATCGCTTTGCTCAGCCCTCTTATAGCATTGTTAGTTGCAGGTGAAGATGAAGTTTGTTCCTTGTTGGAACATGGAGATGTTGTTCCTTGTTGGAACATGTTTACTGATGGGATATCACAATATATCTTATTTAATTAATGCATCTATATACTTGGTAAAGGGTGGAAAGCTCAGCCTTATGCAGTGTTTTATTCCCTCTTGCAGCCCTAGTTTCCGTCTCATATCGGTATTATGTTCCTGATTTTGCGTCCCTAGCAGTCCGGGTGATTATAGGACCCCCTTGACGGGTTAAACTTTGAATAAGACTTTTCGGCAAGGCCCAACATTGGTTTTACCATTTGCCTCACCACCACCTACTTTTACGTAACATCCCAAATTTTCAATTTGGAATGTTATACATTAGAGTCATCATGCATATCATATTTCTCGCATTTTTCCGATCCTAGAAATTTCATGCAACTCAAGGACCCTCGGAGAGAGTTGGAAGTTTCATAATTTTCATATTTGGGATCTCTCAAATTTTGAAAATAGGATCATTGGATTATTTAAATTATCTTCATAAAGTTTTCCTATAAAAATATCTTGAGAGGGAATAATATGACTTTCCCAAACAATTAGGAAAATGAAGATATTATAAATAAACCAAATTTGGTTTTGAAAGATTTATTTTGCTTAGGCAAAATGAGCATTTAAAATTTTATGCATGTATTTTGTTTTTAAAGTTCATTTTGTTCGACTCATTTTAGGAGTCGGGAAAATTGTTTTATTTAATTTGGAGTTCATTTGGTATTTTTTTTATTTTGTTTTGGTTTTAATTAAAAAAAAAACGCGCCCCACTGGACCAGAGGCCCAGCCAGAGGACCCAGCCGAGCCCACCCCGGCCGCCCCTGCCCATCTCCTCCGCTCCCGCTCCGCCTTGGTGTCCTTCGCCGCCGAACACGCCCGCCCTTGAGTCCCGCCTCCGCCGGGACCCGTCGCCTCCCCCAGCCAGCGGGCCCCTCCCCTCAAATCTCCCGCCCGCCCCCTCTCTCTCCCTCGCCCCTTGCCGCCTCGCTCACCCCGCCGCCCCGCCCGTCGCCCCAAACGCCGAGCTTGCCATGCGTCGCCCTCGTCGCCCGAACCGCCCTTCGTCGCCCAGGCCCTCGCCCGACCCGCCAACCCACCCGCCCGAGCCAGCTGGAGACCCGCCGGAGCCGCGGTGACGCCGGAGGTAGCCCGCCCCCGCCCGATGACCGGTTTCTCCCCTCGAACCGATCCGGTTTTTTAAAAAAATATATTTGGTTTTTTAAAAAACCTAGATTGGTTTTTTTTTTGGTTTTCTTATTTAGCAGACGTTCACCGAACC
Source organism: Aegilops longissima (assembly GCA_021605205.1). Lineage (NCBI taxonomy): Eukaryota > Viridiplantae > Streptophyta > Magnoliopsida > Poales > Poaceae > Aegilops > Aegilops longissima. The sequence goes on from JAHIAM010011299.1 coordinate 12,907, forward strand.
GTTCGTTTCGATGTACAGCGTTCGTTAGATTCGTTCTGTTAGCGAGCGTTAAGCTTTTAACTCGTTAAGTCGTTTTCTTTTAATCGGATTTAATCCGTTATTTTCCGATTTGATTTGGATCCGATTTTCAAAACTGTTTTATTTCTCGCTCGTTTATCGGAATCAGGTGATTCAAGCGCTTGGAGTTTAAATAATGAAACCGCGTTCGACTACCCTACTTTCAGAGTTTTGCCACTTGTGAAATTTTGACCTAATTTCAGATCGCTAAGCGAGGCGTTCTCTCTCGAGTTTAGACTTTGAGGAGTTTGTTTTGATTCGATTCTTTTGCAACAGGGTTCTTAAGTTGAACTTTCTGGTTAGATCTTTTATTCGAGATTTCCTGTGCATTAGATGAGTACTTATTGTATGCTTGTTGTTTATACATGTTAGATCACCGGTCACGCCGCTTGTTACTTGAATCTCTAGGACTCGCGGATCATCGGCAAGGCAAGTAACACTGATCATACCCTTCTCATACCCAGTTTATGCATTAGATCTATTCCTCAAACACTTGCATGATTAGGATCTAATTAAATTGTGGGTTTGGGAAGTAGATTGAGTAGTACCTATTACTGTTTTACTTATGAAACCTTGGGAGTTACTTCTCGTTTGCTTGTTCATGCCATGCTATGCTAGTAGGCGTGGATTGGGTGAGTGAATATCCATGACAGATGTGAGATTGTTAATTAATGGTTTATCTAAGGTGGCAACCTAACACACATCTGGGTGGATTGAGGCACTGGTTTCTATCGAGGACTTACTGTATTTCTTGGACCGCCACCCGGGCTCTAAGGGATCATAAGATTATTCAAGCTGGAAACTTCCGTGTGCAGCCACAAGCCAATTATGGGCTCTGGCGTAGTTGACTAAGTTGTCACGAACTCTTACGGGTAGGCTAGCTGATGTAGGGGATGTAGGTTGAGTACGGTCTACCCACATGTAGGTGCTAAGCGCCGAAGACTATGTCTCGGTCATCCGTTTCTCAAACACCATGTAGTCACGAGAACCAAGCGGAGGCGTCGAGTCTTAATGGGGAAAAGTCGCAAACCTCTGCGAGTGTATAAACTAATCATGATTAGCCGTGTCCCGGTTATGGACAATTTGAGTATCCGGTGCTTGATTATCATGTGAATCTCAACATGTTACTTCTAAATAAAAGTTATTGGGTTTTGATGAGTACTTTTTAATTGGGATTGAGGATCTTATCAACCATTCTCAATGTTTAACAACCACCATGATAGTTAAATAAAATTATTCCTTTGATGTAGGAAAAATCAGCTTTATGCAAATGTAACAGTAGAGCCTTACCACCAGCCAAATATGCATGTAGTATAGGCTTATTCATTCATTGCTCTTTATGTGTTACATTGCCAGCATATTCCATGTCTTGACCCGTTTCGAGACTGCAACTTTTCACGTTGCGAGACTTTTGAACGACGAGTAAGGTGTTAGGTCGTGGTTCTATACTTGGTGATCTTGTTGGAGTTGATGGACTCGCTTATCTTCCAAGCCTTCCATTGTTATCATTAGATGGCCTTAAGCCATATTTTGTATTCAGTTCCCTGTGGACAACGATGTAATAAGTGTGTGATTGCTACTCTGCTATAAATCCTTGAAATCTTGTGTGGTGTCGGCATTCTTGATCCGAGGATGACCTTGAGCGCAGGCGCTAGATCCATTAAGTGCAGGTAAGCTCTGAGAGAATAGTATCGAGCACCACTGTGTTGATAGGACCACCACCACTAAGTTAAAGCCATAGATCACTCTCTCTTCCCATTTTCTAACTCCTCATCTTTTCTACTCTCTTTAGGATGGATGAGACGCTGAAGATCAAGTACACAACAGGATGAAGGCACACCTTTTGGATTTCACTTGAAGGAAGTTACTAAGTACACGAACATTGGATTACCAAGCTTCACGGGACTTTCAGCATACTCTGCTGAAGAGGGTATTGGAAGATTCATGCTCACGTTCGGGAAGGACATTACGCCCCAATCACCAAGCCAATAGATAGTGTTTCGGTGCACCCACTTGGAGTGCAGGAAAGAGCATGGCAGCTCACATCACCATGGGGCGCATTGGAGAAGTTATCAAGAAGATCTCAAGGACACCATCTACCAGATTTGCGGACGCCGAGATGACAAGCTGGGGCGTCGTCAACACCAAGAAGGATAGATCCATTGCAGCATTCATCCGAGTTAAATCAGCACATTCGGCGCGGGAGAATCAAATGTCAATGACATGTTGGAGTTCACGAAGGCGAAGGAAAGGATCATCGAATTGGAAGAAGAACTAAAGACTACGCATAAGGACTACATGGGCGAGATCGTAGCTACTGCAAGAACACAATAACGATCTTAAGTGCGAGATCGAAGAACTCAAGAAGAAGTTGGCGCTCGGGAATGAAGACCGATGTCGAACACCCAATCGACTACATCAACATCGGCGACACGATTGGGATCCAAGTGAACCCGATTTTGAAGACGAAGCTGGAGCAGACATCATGGAGTCTTCCACCGGTTCAAATTAGTAGAAGTCCCCCACATATTAGTAGTATTCCCTCCATGTAAACCTTTATAGTACACGCACTTTTGCGATAGTTAGATCGTTGTAACCCTTGTTTGATTGAATGAAGTGATTTGTGTGCATTTGCTCATGTGCATTTGGGTAGTGATTTCCCCTTAGACCTCATTCTATTCTACATTTCTCTCTCTTTTCTAAACCCATCGAGATGCCTCAGGGGCAGCGACCCGGATTCGTTTTCCGCTGAAGATCACCCAATTGATCCAGCAGCGAATACCACTGATTCAAACATTGGTGCGAACAACAACAACAACAACAACAACCACACGCCACCACCACCACCTGCGGATCATCGACTTCGTTTCCTTAAATTGAACCCGCGGTGTATTCCAGTAACCGAGAGCCAATTGTAGCGGATGGTGGCTCCGCAAGATAGGAAGGAGCTGACTACTTTGCGGGATGCGGATGGTGAAAGAGTGAAGTTTGCAGCACATCAGCACGAAGGACCCGCGGCAGCATGGTGGGAGAATTTCACAACCACTTATCCGTGAACAACAACACATGGGACGAGTTTGACAAGCTTTTACTTGCCCATGTTTTGTTCCCTCTTGCCGCCCTAGTTTCCGTCATATTATTATGTTCCATTTTCGTCCCTACGCGGGGTGATTTATACCCCAAATTTGACGGTTAAACTTTGAATAAGACTTTTTGCAAGGCCCCATTGGTTTTACCATTTGCCTCACCACCACCTACTTTTACTAACATCCCAAATTTTCAATTTGGAATGTTATACATAGTCATCATGCATATCATATTTTCTCGCATTTTTCCGATCCTAGAAATTTCATGCAACTCAAGGACCCTCGGAGAAGTTGGAAGTTTCATAATTTTCATATTTGGGATCTCTCAAATTTTGAAAATAGGATCATTGGATTATTTAAATTATCTTCATAAAGTTTTCCTATAAAAATATCTTGAGAGGGAATAATATGACTTTCCCAAACAATTAGGAAAAATGAAGATATTATAAATAAACCAAATTTGGTTTTGAAGATTTATTTTGCTTAGGCAAAATGAGCATTTAAAATTTTATGCATGTATTTTGTTTTAAAGTTCATTTTGTTCGACTCATTTTAGGAGTCGGGAAAATTGTTTTATTAATTTGGAGTTCATTTGGTATTTTTTTATTTTGTTTTGGTTTAATTAAAAAAACACGCCAGGCAGGCCCGGCCCAGCCGGCCAGCCCAGCCCGGCCGCCCAGCCCATCTCCCTCCGCTCCCGCTCCGCGCCGGTGTCCGCCGCCACGCGCCCCGCCCGAGTCCCTCGCCCGGACCCGTCGCCCCTCCCAAGCAACGGCCCTCCCTTAATACCGCCGCCCCCTCTCTCTCCCTCGCCCGCCTGCCCCAGCCCGCCGCCTCGCCCCAACGCCCGCGCCCCGTCGCCCTCGTCGCCGAACCGCGCCGTCGCCGAGCCCCTCGACCCGCCGCCACCCACCCGCCCGACCGCGGAGACCCCGCGGCGCCTGACGCGGAGTAGCCCGCCCGCCCGACGGTTTCTCCCCGAACCGTCCGGTTTTTAAAAAATATATGTTGGTTTTTAAAAACCTAGATTGGTTTTTTTTTTGGTTTTCTTATTTAGCGGACGTTCACGAACCGTTCGTTTCAATGCACGTTCGTTAGATTAGTTACTGATATGAGCGTTAAGCTTTTAACTCGTTCGTCGTTTTCTTTTTAATCGGTTTAATCCGTTATTTTCGATTTGATTTGGATCCGATTTTCAAAACTGTTTTATTTCTCGCTCGTTTATCGAATCGGTGATTCAAGCGCTGGAGTTTAAATATGAAACCGCCGTTCGACTACCCTACTTTCACGAGTTTTGCCACTGTGAAATTTTGACCTAATTTCAGATCGCTAACGAGCGTTCTCTCTCGAGTTTCGACTTTCGGAGTTTGTTTTGATTCGATTCTTTTGCAACCAGGGTTCTTAAGTTGAACTTTCTGGTTAGATCTTTTATTCGAGATTTCCTGTGCATTAGATGAGTACTTATTGTATGCTTGTTGTTTGTTGTTAGATCACCGGTCGCCGCTTGTTACTTGAATCTCTAGGACTCGCGGATCATCGGCAAGGCAAGTAACACTGATCATACCCTTCTCATACCCAGTTTTATGCATTAGATCTATTCCTCAAACACTTGCATGATTAGGATCTAATTAAATTGTGGGTTTGGGAAGTAGATTGAGTAGTACCTATTACTGTTTTACTTATGAAACCTTGGGAGTTACTTCTCGTTTGCTTGTTCATGCCATGCTATGCTAGTAGGCGTGGATTGGGTGAGTGAATATCCATGACAGATGTGAGATTGTTAATTAATGGTTTATCTAAGGTGGCAACCTAACACACATCTGGGTGGATTGAGGCACTGGTTTCTATCAGGACTTACTGTATTTCTTGGACCGCCACCGGGCTCTAAGGGATCATAAGATTATTCAAGCTGGAAACTTCCGTGTGCAGCCACAAGCCAATTATGGGCTCTGGCGTAGTTGACTAAGTTGTCACGAACTCTTACGGGTAGGCTAGCTGATGTAGGGGATGTAGGTTGAGTACGGTCTACCCACATGTAGGTGCTAAGCGCACGAAGACTATGTCTCGGTCATCCGTTTCTCAAACACCATGTAGTCGAGAACCAAGCGGAGGCGTCGAGTCTTTGGGGAAAAGTCAAAACCTCTGGAGTGTATAAACTAATCATGATTAGCCGTGTCCCGGTTATGGACAATTTGAGT
>JAHIAM010011300.1:0-11812 GCA_021605205.1 Aegilops longissima
GATGAGGTAACTGTACTGCTCCCTTATGGAAAGTAGTTCATCACGAAACCGGTTCTGTGACACCTACACCAATTAGTGAGGAAGTTAATGATGATGATCATGAAACTTGAGATCAAGTTATTCTTGAACCTCGTGGGTCGACGAGTAAGATCCGCACAGTGATGCGGTAACCCTGTTCGGAGGTTATGTTACTAGACCATGCGAACCTCGAACTATGAAGAAGCGACGGTGAGCCCAGTTAGTAAAATGGCGAGGCCATGAAATGCGAGATGGGATCCATGTATGAGAACAAAGTGTGGACTTTGGTGACTTGCCGATGATCGACAAGCCATTGAGAATAAATGGATCTTCAAGAAGAAGGCGGCGGTAATATTCATCTATAAAGCTCGACTTGTGGCGAAAGGTTTTCGACAAGTTCATGGGATTGACCACGATGAGACTTTCTCACCGTGGCGATGCTTAAGTCTGTCCAAATCATGTTAGCAATTGCGCATTTCATGATTATGAAATTTGGCAAATGGATGTCAAACTGCATTCTGAATGGATTTACGGAAGAAGAGTTGTATATGATCGGTAGGAAGGTTTTGTCGATCCAAAGGAGCTAACAAAGTGTGCAAGCTCAATGACCCATTTATGGACTGGTGCAAGCCTCTCTGATTGGAATAAGCGCTTTGATAGTGTGATCAAAGCATTTGGTTTTATACTTTTGGAGAAGCTGTATTTACAAGAAAGTGAGTGGGAGCTCTGTGCATTTACGATATTATATGTGGATGACATATTGCTGATTGGAAATGATATATAATTTCTGGATAGCATAAAGGGATACTTGAATAAGAGTTTTTCGATGAAGGACCTCGGTGAAGTTGCTTATATATTGGGCATCAAGATCTATATAGATAGATCAAGGCGGCAATTGGACTTTCACAAAGCACATATCTTGACAAAGTTTTGAAGAAGTTCAAAATGGATCAAGCAAAGAAAGTGTTCTTGCACGTGTTACAAGGTGTGAAGTTGAGTAAGACTCAATGCCCGACCACTGCGGAAGATAGAGAAGATGAAAGATGTTCCTATGCTTGACCATAGGCTCTATCATGTATGAAATCTTGTGTACGGACCTGATGTGTGCCTTGCTATAAGTCTAGCGAGGAGGTACCAAAGTAATCCAAGAGTGGATCCTGGACAGGCAAGAACATCTGAAATACATGAAAAGGACTAAGGATCGTTTCTCGTTTATGGAGTGACAAAGAACTAGTCGTAAATGGTTACGTCGATGCAAGCTTTGACACTGATCGGACGATTCTAAATGCAAACAAGATACGTGTTTACATTGAGCGGTGGAGCTGTCGGTTGGTGCAGCTCTAAACAAAGCGTTATGGCGGGTTCTACGTGTGAAGCGGAGTACATAGCGGCTTGGAAGCAACAAATGAAGGAGTTTGGATGAAGGAGTTCATATCCGATCTAGGTGTCATACCTAGTGCATCGGGTCAATGAAAATCTTTTGTGACAATCTTGGTGCAATTGCCTTGGCAAAGGAATCCAGATTTCACAAGAACCAAGCACATCAGAGGCGCTTCAACTCCATCAGGATCTAGTCGGTGGGAGACATAGAAATTTGCAAGATACATACGGATCTGAATGTTGCAGACCCATTGACTAAGCCTCTTCCACGAGCAAAACATGATCAACACCAAGGCTCCATGGGTGTTAGAATCATTCTTGTGTAATCTAGATTATTTACTCTAGTGCAAGTGGGAGGCGAAGGAAATATGCCCTAGAGGCAATAATAAAGTTATTATTTATTTCCTTATATCATGATAAATGTTTATTATTCATGCTAGAATTGTATTAACGGAAACATAATACATGTGTGAATACATAAACAAGCAGTGTCACTAGTATGCCTCTACTTGACTAGCTCGTTGATCAAAGATGGTTATGTTTCCTAGCCATTGACATGAGTTGTCATTTGATTAACGGGATCACATCATTAGGAGAATGATGTGATTTTCTTGACCATTTCATTAGCTTAGCACACGATCGTCTAGTATTACGCTATTGCTTTCTTCATGACTTATACATGTTCCTATGACTATGAGATTATGCAACTCCGTTTACGGAGGAACACTTTGTGTGCTACCAAGCGTCCTGCATGTAGGGTGATTATAAAGGTTCTCTCGGTGTCTCCAAAGGTACTTGTTGGGTTGGCGTATTTCGAGATTAGGATTTGTCACTCCGATTGTGGAGAGGTATCTCTGGTCCACTCGGTAATGCACATCACTATAAGCCTTGCAAGCATTGCAACTAATGAGTTAGTTGCGGGATGATGTATTCTGAGCGAGTAAAGAGACTTGCCGATGAGATGGAACTAGGTATTGAGATACGAAGCGATCGAATCTCGGGCAAGTAACATACCGATGACAAAGGAACAACGTATGTTGTTATGAGTCGCAGATAAAGATCTTCGTATAATATGTAGGAGCTAATATGAGCATCGAGGTTCCGCTATTGGTTATTGACGAGGCGTGTCTCGGTCATGTCTACATAGTTCTCGAACCCGTGAGGTCCTTGCATATAAAGTTTGATAGCGGTTATATTATGAGTCTATGTGTTTTGATGTACCAAAGATAGTTGGAGTTCGGATATGATCATGGACATGCGAGAGTCTCGAAATGGTCGAGACATAAATATTGATATATTGGAAGCCTATATTTGGATATCGGAGTGTTAGGGTAAAATCGGGATTTTCTGAGATGCGAGATTCGGAACACCCGGGGTTTTAATGGGCCTACATGGGCCTTAGTGGAGAAGAGAAGGCGGCAGGGGCGGCCGCCCCCTCCTCTAGTCGAATTGGACAGGAGGGGCCTTTCCTTTCTCTCCTCCTCCTTCCCCTTCTCCTACTCCAACTAGGAAAGGAGGAGTCCTACTCGGTGGGAGTAGGACTCCTCCTGGCGCGCCTCCTCCTGGCCGGCCGCCTCTCCCTCCCTTGTGAAGGAAATATGCCCTAGAGGCAATAATAAAGTTATTATTTATTTCCTTATACCATGATAAATGTTTATTATTCATGCTAGATTTGTATTAACGGAAACATAATACATGTGTGAATACATAGACAAGCAGATAGTCACTAGTATGCCTCTACAAGACTAGCTCATTAATCGAAGATGGTTATGTTTCCTAACCATAGACATGTGTTGTCATTTGATTAATGGGATCACATCATTAGGAGAATGATGTGATTGACATGACCCATTCCATTAGCTTAACACTTGATCGTTTAGTATGTTGTTAATGCTTTCTTCATGACCCATACATGTTCCTGTAACTATGAGATTATGCAACTCCGTTTGGAGGAACACTTTGGGTACTACCAAGCGTCTAGCGTAAGCTGGGTGATTATAAAGGAGTACTACGGTGTCTCCAAAGGTACTTGTTGGGTTGGCGTATTTGAGATTAGGTTTTGTCACTCCGATTGTCGGAGAGGTATCTCTAGGCCTTCTCGGTGATACACATCACTTAAGCCTTGCAAGCATTACAACTAATGAGTTAGTTGTAAGATGATGTATTCGAACGAGTAAAGAGACTTACGTAGCGAGATTGAACTAGGTATTGGATCAAGCGATCGAATCTCGGGTAAGTAACATACCGATGACAAAGGGAACAACGTATGTCGTTATGCGGTTTGACCGATAAAGATCTTCGTTGAATATGTAGGAACCAATATGGGCATCCAGGTTCCGCTATTGGTTATTGACGAGAATGGTTCTAGGTCATGTCTACATAGTTCTCGAACCCGTAGGGTCCTTGCAACAACGTTTCGATGGCAGTTCATTATGAGTTTATAAGTATTGATGCACGAAGGTTGTTGAGTCCGGATGTGATCACGGACATGCGAGAGTCTCGAAATGGTCGAGACATAAAGATTGATATATTGGAAGCCTACATTTGGACATCGGAAGTGTTCGAGTGAAATCGAGAATTTGCAGTCAGGGAGGTTCTGGAACCCAGGAACTACATGGGCCATAGTGGGCCTTGGAGGAAAGGAGAAAGGGCCAGCCCTAGGTGGCGCCCCCCTTCCCTAGTCCTATTAGGACTAGGAAAGGTGGGCGCCCCCTCTCTCTCTTTCCCCTCAGGAATCCTAATCCAACTAGGATTGGAGGGAATCCTACTCCGGAGAGTAGGACTCCTTGGTCGCCTCCTCCTTGGCGGCCACCTCCCTTGGCTCCTTTATATCTGAGGCGGGGGCACCCTAGAACACACAAGTTGATCTCGGATCGTTCCTTAGCCGTGTGCGGTGCCCCTTCCACCATATTCCACTTGGTCATATCGTCGTAGAGCTTAGGCGAAGCCTCTGCGGAGAAGTCATATCGTCGCGGAGCTTAGGCGAAGCCCTGCGTCGGTGGAGCATCAACATCGTCCTGCCCGTCGTCTTGTGGAACTCATCCCGACACTTTGCTGGATCGGTCAGGGATCGTCATCGAGCTGAGCGTGTGCAGAACTCGGAGGTGCCGTCGTTCGGTGCTTGGATCGGTCGGATCGTGAAGGCGTCGACTACATCAACCGCATTGTTATAACGCTTCCGCTTTCGGTCTACAGTGCGTGGGCGGACACTCTTCCCTCTCGTTGCTATGCCATCACCATGGTCTTGCGTGTTCGTAGGAAAATTTTGAAATTACTCGTTCCCCAAAAGTGGCATCGAGCCTGGTTTTATGCATTGATGTCATATGCAGAGTAGAACACAAGTGAGTTGTGGGCGATATAAGTCATCTGCTTACCGCATGTCATACTTTGGTTCAGCGGTATTGTGAGATGAAGCGGCCGGACCGACATTACGCGTGCGCTTCGCGAGACTGGTTTCACCACTCGAGCACTTTCGTTGCTTAAAGGTGACCGGTGGTGTCTCTCTCTCACTTTAGTTGAACCGAGTGTGGCTCGCCGGTCCTTGCGAAGGTTAAAACAGCACCAACTTGACAAACTATCGTTGTGGTTTTGATGCGTGGTAAACGGTTCTTGCTCAGCCCGTAGCAGCCACGTAAAACTTGCAACAACAAAGTAGAGGGCGTCTAACTTGTTTTGCAGGGCATGATGTGATGTGATGTGGTCAAGGCGTGATGCTATATTTTATTGTATGAGATGATCATGTTTTGTAACGAGTTATCGGCATGGCGAGAGCCATATGGTTGTCGCTTTATTGTATGAAATGCAAGCGCCATGTAATTGCTTTACTTTATCACTAAGCGATGCGATAGTCGTAGAAGCAATAGTTGGCGAGGCGACAACGATGCTACGATGGAGATCAAGGTGTCGCGCGGTGACAATGGTGATCATGGCGGTGCTTGGCGATGGAGATCACAAGCACAAGATGATGATGACCATATCATATCACTTATATTGATTGCATGTGATGTTTATCCTTTATGCATCTTATCTTGCTTTGATTGGGTAGCATTATAAGATGATCTCTCACTAAAATTATCAAGAAGTGTTCTCCACGAGTATGCACCGTTGCCAAAGTTAAGTAGTACCCGGACACCACGTGATGATCGGGTGTGATAAGTTCTCGTCCATCTACAGGTGCAAAACAGTTACTGCAGCGGAATACTCGAGTTAAACTTGGCGAGCCTAGCATATAACAGATATGGCCTCGGAACACGGAGACCGAAAGGTCGAGCGTGAATCATATAGTAGATATGATCAACATAGTGATGTTCACCATTGAAACTACTCCGTCTCACGTGATGATGGGACATGGTTTAGTTGATTTGGATCACGTGATCACTTAGATGACTAGAGATGTCTCTAAGTGGGAGTTTTTAATATGATTAATTGAACTTAAATTTATCATGAACTTAGTACTGATAGTATTTTGCTTGTCTATGTTTCTTGTAGATAGATGGCTCGTCTTTGTTGTTCCGTTGAATTTTAATGCGTTCCTTGAGAAAGCAAAGTTGAAAGATGATGGTAGCAATTACGGATGGGTCCGTAACTGAGGATTATCCTCATTGCTGCGAGAAAAATTACGTCCTGGAAGCACCCTGGGTAGCGAACTGCTGCAGTCTTGAGCGAGAAGTTGTGAGCGTCTGGCAAAGCAAAGCTGATGACTACTCAATAGTTCGATGTGCCATGCTTTACGGCTTAGAACCGGGTCTTCAACGACGTTTTGAGCGTCATGGAGCATATGAGATGTTCGAGTTGAAGTTAATATTTCAAGCAAATGCCGGATTGAGAGATATGAAGTCTCCAATAAGTTCTATAGCTGCAAGATGGAGGAGAATAGTTACATCGGTGAGCACATACTCAAAATGTCAGGTATAACAATCACTTAATTCAGTGGGAGTTAATCTTCGGATGATAGTGTCATTGAAATTCTCCAATCACGCCACCAAGCTACAAGAGCTTCGTGATGAACTATAATATGCAAGGGATGACTAAGACAATTCTGAGCTCTTGCGATGCTAAAAGCGGAGGTAGAAATCAAGAAAGAGCATCAAGTGTTGATGGTCAACAAGACCACTAGTTTCAAGAAAAGGGCAAAGGGAAGAAGAAGGAAACTTCAAAAGAACAGCAAGAAAGTTCTTGGTCAAGAGAAAACCAAGTCTGGACCTAAGCACAAGGCGAGTGTTTTCTTGCAAGCGATGGACCTTTGGAAGCGGAACTGCCCCAAGTATTTGGCGGATAAAAAGGATGGCAAGGTGAACAAAGGTATATGTGATATACATGTTATTGATGTGTACCTTACTAGAGCTCGTAGTAGCACACGGTATTTGATCTGGTTACATTGCTAATATTTGCAATCGAAGCAGGGACTACTGGAATAGACGAGCTGGCAAAGGGCGAGGTGACGATGCGCATGGGAAATGGTTCCAAAGTCAATGTGATCGATGATCGACGCTACCTCTACATCTACCTTGGGATTAGTTTTAGACCTAAATAATTGTTATTTGGTGCGGCGTTGAGCATGAACATTATATCTGGATCTTGTTTAATGCGAGGCGGTTATTCATTTAAATCGAGAGAATAATGGTTGTTCTATTTATATGAGTAATATCTTTTATGGTCATGCACCCTTGAAGAATGGTCTATTCTTGTTGAATCTCGACGTAGTGATACACAATTCATAATGTTGAAGCCAAAAGATCGCGAGTTGATAATGATAGTGCAACTTATTTGTGCTTGCCGTTTAGGTCATATCGGTGTAAAAGCATGAAGAAACTCCATCTTGATGGGCTTCGGAATCACTTGATTATGAATCACTTGGTACTTGCGAACCGTGCCTCATGGGCAAGATGACCAAAACGCCATTCTCGGAACTATGGGCGAGCAACTGATTTGTTGGAAATCATACATCTTGATGTTTGTGGTCCAATGAATGTTGAGGCCTTGTGCGGTATCGTTATTTTCTCACCTTCACAGATGATTTGAGCAGATATGGGTATATCTACTTAATGAAACACAAATCTGAAACATTTGAAAAGTTCAAAGAATTTCAGATGAAGTGGAAAATCATCGTAACAAGAAAATAAAGTTTCTACGATCTGATCGTGGAGGAGAATATTTGAGTTATGAGTTTGGTTTACATTTGAAACAATGTGGAATAGTTTAGCAACTCCATACCGGAACACCACAGAGAAATGGTGTGTCGAGCGTCGTGTCGTACTTTACTAGATATGGTGCGATCTATGATGTCTATTTCGATTTACCGCTATCGTTTTGGGGTTATGCTTTAGAGGCGGCGCATTCACGTTAAATAGGACACCGTCAAAATCCATTGAGGCGCGCCTTATGAACTGTGGTTTGGCAAGAAACCAAAGTTGTCGTTTCTTAAAGTTTGGGGCTGCGATGCTTATGTAAAGAAACTTCAACGGATAAGCTCGAACCCAAATCGGAAAATGTGTCTTCATAGGATACCCAAAGGAGATGTTGGGTACACCTTCTATCACAGATCTGAAGGCAAGATTTTCGTTGCTAAATTTGGATCCTTTCTAGAAGGAGTTTCTCTCGAAAGAAGTGAGTGGGAGGAAAGTAGAACTTGATGAGATAAGCTGTATCTGCTCCCTTATTGGAAAGTAGTTCATCACAAGAAATGGTTCTGTGACAACTACACCAATTAGTGAGGAAACTAATGATGATGATCATGAAGCTTGAGATCAAGTTACTCTGAACCTCGTAGGTCAACTAGAGTAAAATCGCACGAGTGGATACGGTAATCTTATTCGGAAGTCATGTTACTTGACCATGGCGAACCTACAAACTATGAAGAAGCGATGGTGAGCCAGATTCATAAAATGGTGAAGCCATGAAATCTGAGATGGGATCCATGTATGAGAACAAAGTATGGACTTTGGTTGACTTGCCGATGATCGGCAAGCCATTGAAAATAAATGGATCTTTAAGAAGAAGGGCGATGGTAATATAGCGTCTACAAAGCTCGACTTGTTGCGAAAGGTTTTCGACAAGTTCAAGGGGTTGACTACGATGAGACTTTCTCACCGTGCGATGCTTAAGTCTGTCCGAATCATGTTAGCAATTGCGCATTTTATGATTATGAAATTTGGCAAATGGATGTAAAACTGCATTCTTGAATGGATTTCTAGAAGAAGAGTTGTATATGATGCAACAGAAGGTTTTGTCGATCCAAAGGGTACTAACAAAGTGTGCAAGCTCCGGATCAATTTATGGTGCAGTGCAAGCCTCTCGGAGTTGGAATAAGCGCTTTGATAGTGTGATCAAAGCATATGGGTTTATCTGAGACTTTTGGAGAAGCTTGTATTTACAAGAAAGTGAGTGGGAGCTCTGTAGCATTTCTAATATTATATGTGGACGACATATTATTGATTGGAAATGATATAGAATTCTGGATAGCATAAAAGGATACTTGAATAAAAGTTTTCAATGAAAGACCTCGGTGAAGCTGCTTACATATTGGGCAATCAAGATCTATAGAGATAGATCAAGGCGGCTTAATTGGACTTTCACAAAGCACATACCTTGATAAAGTTTTGAAAAAGTTCAAAATGTATCGAGCAAAGAAAGGTTTTTACATATTACAAGGTGTAAGATTGAGTCATACTCAATGCCCGACCACAGAGAAGATAGAGAAAATGAAAGATGTTCCTATGCTTCACCATAGGCTCTATCATGTATGCAATGCTGTGTACGAACTGCGTATGCTTAGCTAAGCTTGGCGGAAGGTACCAAAGTAATCGAGTGGATCCTTTGGACAGCGGTCAAGAACATCTGAAATACGAAAAGGACTAAGGATATGTTTCTCGTATATGGAGGTGACAAAGAGCTAGTCGTAAATGGTTACGTCGATGCAAGCTTTGACACGATCCGACGATTCTAAATCGCAAACCGGATCGTGTTTTTATTAAGCGGTGGAGCTGTCGGTTGGTGCAGCTCTAAACAAAGCGTCGTGGCGGGATCTACATGTGAAGCGGAGTACATAGCTGCTTGAAGCAGCAAATGAAGAGTCGGATGAAAGAGTTCATTTCCGATCTAGGTGTCATACCTAGTGCATGGGACCGATGAAGATCTTCGTGACAATCTTGGTGCAATTGCCTTGGCAAAGGAATCCAGATTTCACAAGAGGACCAAGCATATCAAGAGGCGCTTCAATTCCATTGGGACCAAGTCCAAGTGGGAGACATAGAGATATGCAAAATACATACGGATCTGAATGTTGCGAGACCGTTGACTAAGCCTCTTCCACGAGCAAAACATGATCAGCACCAAGACTCCATGGGTGTTAGGATCATTACTTTGTAATCTAGATTATTGACTCTAGTGCAAGTGGGAGGCTGAAGGAAATATGTCCTAGAGGCAATAATAAAGTTATTATTTATTTCCTTATACCATGATAAATGTTTATTATTCATGCTAGATTTGTATTAACGGAAACATAATACATGTGTGAATACATAGACAAGCAGATAGTCACTAGTATGCCTCTACAAGACTAGCTCATTAATCGAAGATGGTTATGTTTCTAACCATAGACATGTGTTGTCATTTGATTAATGGGATCACATCATTAGGAGAATGATGTGATTGACATGACCCATTCCATTAGCTTAACACTTGATCATTTAGTATGTTGTTAATGCTTTCTTCATGACCCATACATGTTCCTGTAACTATGAGATTATGCAACTCCGTTTCGGAGGAACACTTTGGGTACTACCAAGCGTCTGGCAATGGCTGGGTGATTATAAAGGAGTACTACGAGTGTCTCCAAAGGTACTTGTTGGGTTGGCGTATTTGAGATTAGGTTTTGTCACTCCGATTGTGGGAGAGGTATCTCTAGGCCTTCTCGGTGATACACATCACTTAAGCCTTGCAAGCATTACAACTAATGAGTTAGTTGTAAGATGATGTATTACGAGCGAGTAAAGAGACTTACGATAGCGAGATTGAACTAGGTATTGGATACGACGATCGAATCTCGGGTAAGTAACATACCGATGACAAAGGGAACAACGTATGTCGTTATGCGGTTTGACCGATAAAGATCTTCGTAGAATATGTAGGAACCAATATGGGCATCCAGGTTCCGCTATTGGTTATTGACGAGAATGGTTCTAGGTCATGTCTACATAGTTCTCGAACCCGTAGGGTCCTTGCGCTAACGTTTGATGAGATTCATTATGAGTTTATAAGTATTGATGCACGAAGGTTGTTGAGTCCGGATGTGATCACGGACATGACGAGGAGTCTCGAAATGGTCGAGACATAAAGATTGATATATTGGAAGCCTACATTTGGACATCGGAAGTGTTAAGTGAAATCGAATTCTGAGATGCAGGGAGGTTCTGGAACCCCGAGGAACTACATGGGCCATAGTGGGCCTTGGAGGAAAGGAGAAAGGGCCAGCCCTAGGTGGCCTGCGCCCCTTCCCTAGTCCTATTAGGACTAGGAAGGTGGCGGCCCCTCTCTCTCTTTCCCCTCAGGAATCCTAATCCAACTAGGATTGGAGGGAATCCTACTCCGGAGGAGTAGGACTCCTTAGTCGCCTCCTCCTTGGCGGCCACCTCCCCTTGGCTCCTTTATATCTGAGGCGAGGGGCACCCTAGAACACACAAGTTGATCTCGGATCGTTCCTTAGCCGTGTGCGGTGCCCCTTCCACCATATTCCACTTGGTCATATCGTCGTAGAGCTTAGCGAAGCCTGCTGCGGAGAAGTCATATCGTCAGAGCTTAAGCGAAGCCCTGCGTCGGTGGAGCATCAACATCGTCCTGCCCGTCGTCTTGATGGAACTCATCCCGACACTTTCTTTGGATCGGTCGGGGATCGTCATCGAGTGAGCGTGTGCGAGAACTTCGGAGGTGCCGTCGTTCGGTGCTTGGATCGGTCGGATCGTGAAGGCGTCGACTACATCAACAGCGTTGTTATAACGCTTCGCTTCGGTCTCACGAGTGCGTGGATGGACGCTCTTCCCTCTCGTTGCTATGCCATCACCATGGTCTTGCGTGTTCGTAGGAAATTTTTGAAATTACTCGTTCCCCAACACCTTGCTCCTTTATATCACGAGGCGGGGCACCCCATAGACACAACAATTGATCTCTTGATCTCTTAGCGTGTCGGTGCCCCTCCACCATAATCCACCTCGATAATATTGTAGTGGTGCTTAGAAGCGAAGCCTGCGTCGATGAACATCATCATCGTCCTGCAGCGTCGTCTTGATGGAACTCTCCTCAAAGCTCGATTGGATCGGAGTTCGAGGGCGTCATCGAGTTGAGCGTGTGCGAACTTCGGAGGTGTCGTCGTTCGGTACTTGATCGGTCGAGATCTTGAAGAGATCGACTACATCAACCG
>JAHIAM010011301.1:0-28556 GCA_021605205.1 Aegilops longissima
CGTCGCCACCTTTGTGGGAATTTAATCCGGAGGGACCACGAGCTCCCAACATTTCTGGTAGCGCGCCCTTGGAGATATACAAATTGTTCTTCAGATCCTGGCGATGTATACGGACTGGTAGCCGAGGCAGCGCAGGTCTGAGGCTGCAAATGCTTAGGATACTCAAGTAAATAGCCACATGCCGGACCACGTCATCCAGTATATTTATCATAAAATTTCCCTTAAAAGAGTTGTCCTTTAAATAGGAGTGGATAGCGAAAAGCAAAACTAATCGGTGTCGGCCCCCTCCACGAGACCATGTCGGATCCCGTGTTGACCAGGATCTTTGGAGGTTGCGCCTTTGGAAGAAGCGAATGGGGAACAAGGCTACCGCCTCCCGAAGGAGGCTGACAGGAAAGGAGGAATCGAAATCCCTCCATACGGGGAAAAGGACCGCCTCCGAAGCCGGAGACCATGGTCTCAAAGCGGGAAAATCTTCATCGGAGAGGTCTGCTGGGGATGCCTCGGCGCCTGTGCCCCCAAAGGATTAGCCCTCAGTGAGCCGTAAGTAGAGAGGGAGTTTTTAAATAAGAGACACCCTGTTCTATTTTAAGGAAGATAACCAAATTTTTACCTTGTAGTTCGGATCTCAGCCCTTCTCGTGAGCTCATCCTCGGGGATCTTATTGGAGATGATGGAGGCGGGCGCCTCCCCTGCCATACCGCCATGCGGCGAGGCGACCACTGAGGTGTGTAAATCACGGAGGGTTTCTCCGAATCCGGCGGGGCGGAAGGCAGCCGTATGGCCCCCAAAGCCCTCCATGTCCGACCTTTGAAAAAGGCCATCAGACGAGTCCGCATCGTCCGGTGCTGTCGGAGGTGAAGGATCTGCTCAGGCGAGCATCTATCTCGAGAAGAACACCGTGCATTGATGGGCACGGTGATTGAAAGATTTCATCCGCGGAGGCGGGTTGCCGCAGGCCGTCGGGAGTTCTTGAAAGGTTTTGAGGTCTGCGAAATGATGCACCTTTGGCGATTCCGCATATAAAAGATCGCCATGTATAGATAGTAGCCCACGAGACTCGGTGCGTTGTCAAAAAATGACGGCGCGCCAGGATCATAGTCCCAGTATAACATGTCGCCGTTCCTATGTAGGTGGCGAAGTGTCGGTGGCTAGCGGACTGATGAATTGCGAGCTAAGCGGCAACAGCGTGGCGAGATGCGACATCGGCGCTTGTTAACAAGCGGCAGCGAGCACAAGGTATGTAGTTTCTCGAAGACACCGGTAAGGGCAGTTCCCCGTACCTTACAACATGTGTGCTTGATGCAGATGGTGCGCTGCCATGGAGAACCTTGGCGGAACTTGCGAGCCAAGGAGAGGCCAGGAGAAGCGTCGGCTGCCTTAAAAGCGGTGAAGAGCTGAAAGCGAGCAGGCTTCTCCTTTGCGACAAGAAAGGAAATGGCGAGATGGCTGTGAAGTTGAAGAATGCTGCCGACCGCTGCGAGCTTCTTAAAAAAGAAGATCGGTAGACGGAAGGACTGAAGAAGGCCTCTACTGAGGGCCAAGGGTGCTTGCTACGTGATGAGAGCTATGAAGGAGGAGCTACATCGGTAGGAATGTCAGCGGTGGAAAGCACTTTATGCTGCGGATGAAGTTCGGGATCCTAAATATGCTCCGTTGGACGGTTATGGAGTCTGGCGGACACTTACCTAGACTTGGCGGTGAGTCTCATGGGAATGTGACAAACACTTCAAGATCAAAGGATCAAAAGTGGAAAAGCTTTTCTGAGTCGCAATTCCACAATCCAAAACACCCACTTCCATTAATCGATCGTTTAGCGCATAGGCGGAGCTGAATAGGTTATTCGGACCTCGCCATGAAGTATGTCGTGAGTCATCTGTGGCGGAAAGGCCCGAGCGAAGAAGTTATTTTAGCTTGTGCAGCAATTCCTTGGTGCGGTGCCGCATATCAATGCAATGAAGAGGTCAGCGTGCATAGAGGTCGCGGATGGCTCTTGCCCATGTCAAGACATCTTGGCGGAGATGAAGGCCACCGATGTTGCATCCCAAGATTGGACGGGGCAGTACTGCAGAGCACTATTTTCGGGAAGTTACTGGGCGCTCGTTTAATAAAGCGTAGTGCTTTCGAAGGATATTATGTTGAATAACATGTATTATTGTAAAACAATGTTTTGAGGAATATAAGAGCTTTTTTATACTTGTGCCTTCAAAATTAAAATACCTCTGTGTGGCCGTTAATGTATATGTATATATAACACGCAAGATGGCGATCATGGCTGACATTACGCATATAATGCGGGGTTGTCATGAAAGCATTTTCACTTGATCCAACGTCTTGGTCCTATAAAGGAGGTGATAAGCGCAGCAAACTAGGCAACGGACTATAATGCTTTATCACTTTCACTTAGCCATAGGAGTTTGACAATGGGGCTACTATATAGCCCACAGGGCACAGCAGCTCACCCGAATTGTCGGGCGGCGTGTGTACTGGCGAGAAGCTTGCCCGCCGTTATCTGAAAGAATCCTAAAAGATTCGGCGGGTCATCAGTGGTTGACCAGTCTCACGCTATATCATAATGATCGGTTTTCGGCTTTCTCTCTTGAGGTGCTCGCTTTGGCGAACCGAGCACAATCGCGATAGTTCTCCTGGTGCCGCCTTAGCGATAGGCGGAATGTAAGGCAGCAAAACACGGGGCAAGGGCAAACCCAACATTTGACCAAAGACATGATTGAGCTGATGCATATAAGGCCAAACTTCGCGACACGAACACTCCCTAAGGTATTGGTCTTTATAAGCAGGCTGAAGAACGCCCTTAGTAATAAGCCCACAGTGTCCGGTACTCGCAAAAATTATGGCGTGGCCACATGCCAAGGCGCCAGCCTCCACCTCGGTTATAGTAAGAAACCGGGGATGTGTATCAACAAGAGACAGTAAAAAGGTTTACGCAGGTCTTAATCTGAAAAGAATCCTTGGAGCGGGTCCCTCTTGCGTGTGCGCTTTGTGTCTTCGTTGTGCCGTATCACAGGCCGGGTGTATACGGTGTTCATCTGTAAAGAGAGGAACTTAGTTGAAAAAGATCGTGCGAAAATGTACGTTACATTAAATAAACAAAGTACAATTTAAAAATGAATAAAATTGAGCTTTATTGTCTCTTGTTGTACATCGCGGAGCCCTTGAGCAGGGGTATCGGCTAGTAAGCCCTTGTATGTTTCGCGGGACTCGTCTAGCCATGTCAGGAGTCTGAGCGACCTGTTTAGGTGCTTTGATTAGTGAAGCGGTTTAGTGTGTGGCTGTTAAGGCAGCCGCGCTGATCTTCAGCTCGAGGAACACTCGATATTTCCCTTTAATGAGATGATGCCTCGTGTGCGGGCATTTAAGTATAAGAGATGCATAATGCGGTATTGCGTTAAAGCGGTAGCTTAGCGTCCCAGTAGTGCTTGATAGCTACTTGTAAATGGGGTGGCGTGGAAGGTTAGCTTTTCACGGCGGAAGTTGTCGGGTGAGCGAACATAACTTCTAGCAGAATGAGCCCGTACAATGGGAATCGGGCTGGCATTACCCCTTGAAAGGAAGTGTTGCTATGGCAAATTGTTGTTGGGTCTATCCCCATTTTGCGGTTGTGTCCGATATAGCAGGTTTAAATCACGATGTCGTCCATTAGGACTTGTGTAAAGTGGAGTCCGTCGGTTATCGGATCTAATACCAAGGCAGTCCACTGCATTCGGATACTTCTAGAGTAATCACGATGGTGAAGGTGATTGGTTTTAACAACCGGTGGTGGGACTCCTGCAGGATAGGCCGTATGGTGCGTATCTCTATATAGGCGTCCTGTTCTTCCCTTTGTCACGTGAAGTGAATTTACTGTTTTGACTTCTTGTGGGAAATTCTTTTGTTTTCGGTGCTCTGCTTGTGGTGTTCGTCATCGTCCTTGCTTGGTGTGTCGAGCCCCTTGTGTTCGGCGTTGAGTTTGCGGATTGCTCGAAGACCCAACAATCTCTGTGGGTATGGTTTGCGGGCTTCCAGGGAGTCTTGTGGATTTGACATATCTTGTCCAAGATTTTGTTTAGGTTAGATAGCTCGTCCTGTTATCCTTGAGGGCAGCTTTTACGATTCTGCCGAGAGCTTTTGAATCCGGCGTTGGCTGCCGTGCTCTTGGGCTGTTTCCCTTGGTCGCGCTGGTCCTTGCTGCGTCAGCGGTTTCCGTTCCATCCCTAACCCGGATGTACTTGGGTCGTTAGTGCATCTTGCCAACCAGCTATCCTCTCACTGCACAAAAGCGGGTCACGAGGCTTGTTAATCGTCCATTGTTCTTGGCTTTTCTTGGCGAGGTGTCGGCAAGCCATTCATCTCGAGCAGCGCTGTGTTTGAAAGCTGCTAAGGCTTGATGTCCGGGACGGTCGACTATCTGGTTCTTTTTAGTAAGAAATATGTTCGAGTTTTGGGCTGACTCTCGGGTTGTTGAATTATATGACTTAAATCATTTGCATCAGGAGTCGGACATAGGTCCCTTGAAAATTTGCCGAAAAGCATCCTCGAGCTCTTTCAAACTTCAATGGTGTTTTGGGAAGGCTTTTAAGCCAATGCGGGCTGGCCCTTTGAGTTTGAGGGTAAGTATTTTATGGCGTGGAGATCATCTCCTCTAGGCATGTGTATGTGGAGGATGTAATCCTCAATCCGAGACTCGAGGGTTTGTTGTTCCGTCGTATGCCTGTATGTTTACGGGCTTGAATCCCGCTGGAAATTCATGATCCAGCACCTCATCGGTGAAACATTGGGGTGTCGGCACCCCTATATTTGGGTGTACCGTGATGTTCGGATACTTGATCGTTGCATTGCTTATTAGAGCTTGCTTTCTTGACGTAGATAGATCTAGCTGGGCCATCTTTTGATCACGAATCCTTGTCGGATCGCGTGCGGATTATGCGATGTCATTTGCCACACTATGTAGGCCGTAGGGTCGTTTATCCGGCCGGGTGGCTTCCTTATTGTTTGATTGCGGAGCTCTAAGGCTTCTTCATCCAATTCGGCAGTAATTTTCGCCGGATAACTCTTTGTGTGGCGTTGTAAATCGTCGTGTCTGTCTGCGGTGTTGAGTACATTGCTCCATCTAATTCGAGTGCATCTTCCGTTGTTTTGAGCTTCCGTTTACGCTTTTTTCAGGCTCTGTGCGATCGCGATGAGCCTTTTGGGGATTCTTCGCACTAGCAATCTGTCGGCGTGAGTCGTCCGGACTATTATCTTCCTTGAGGGGCAGGGTGTTTATCGAAGTTGCCATGTTGGACGGTTGCTCGATGGCATGTTACGCCCGTCCGCGGTTAGCCTGCTCTATGGCTGGGCACATGTAGTTATTGTCTCTGTCGAGGTGGGGTTTGGGCGGCGCTTACGCTTTGACTTCTTTTTGAGAGCGATCCCTCGTTGCGCCTTGTTCCTCGTCACCGTTTCTTTTTAATTGTGTCCACCATGTATCTTTGTTGGGGAGCGTAGTAATTTCAAAAAATTCCTCACGATCACGCAAGACCATGGTGATGGCATAGCAGCGAGAGGAGAGTGTCGTCCACGTACCCTCGTGAACCGAAAGCGGAGCGTTATAACAACGCGGTTGATGTAGTCGTGCGTCTTCACGATCCGACCGATCAAGCACCGAGCGTCACGGCACCTCCGAGTTACGCACCGTTCAGCTCGATGGCGATCCCGGACTCGATCCAGCAAAGTGTCGGGATGAGTTCCGTCGACCCGACGGCGTGGTGGCGATGATGATGCTCCACCGGCGCGGGGCTTCGCCTAAGCTCATGACGATATGACTTCTCGGCGCGGGGCCGCCTAAGCTCATGACGATATGACGAAGTGGAATATGGTGGAGGGGCACCGCTGCGGCTAAGGCGATCCGTAGATCAACTTGTGTGTCATGGGGTGCCCCCCACCCGTATATAAAGGAGCAAGGAGGAGGTGGCGGCCAAGGGGAGGCGCGCCAAGGGAGTCCTACTCCCAGGGAGTAGGACTCCTCCTTTCCTAGTAGGAGTAGGAGAGAAGGAGAGGAAGAGAAGAAGGGGTGGCCCCTTCCCTAGTCAATTCGGACTAGGCCTTGAGAAGCGCGCGGCCTGCCCTAGGCAGCCCCTCTCTCTTTCCTTGAGGGCCCAATAAGGCCCAATACTTCTCCCGGCGAATTCCGTAACTCTCGGTACTCGAAAAATACCGAATCATTGGAACCTTTCCGAACTCGAATATAGTCGTCCAATATATCGATCTTTACGTCTCGACCATTTGAGACTCCTCGTCATGTCCCGATCTCATCCGGGACTCGAACTCCTTGGTACATCAAAACTCATAAACTCATAATATAGCATCGCCGAAACCTTAGCGTGCGGACCCTACGGGTTCGAGAACTATGTAGACATGACCTAGAACTATTCTCGGTCAATAACCAATAGCGGAACCTGGATGCCCATATTGGCTCCTACATATTCTCTGAAGATCTTTATCGGTCAAACCGCATAACAACATACGTTGTTCCCTTTGTCATCGGTATGTTACTTGCCGAGATTCGATCGTCGGTATCAATACCTAGTTCAATCTCGTTACCGGCAAGTCTCTTTACTCGTTCCATAATACATCATCTCATAACTAACTCATTAGTTACAATGCTTGCAAGGCTTATAGTGATGTGTATTACCGAGAAGGCCAGAGATACCTCTCAGGCAATCGGAGTGACAAAACCTAATCTCGAAATCGCCAACCCAACATGTACCTTTGGAGACACCTGTAGTACTCCTTTATAATCACCCGATTCGTTGTGGCGTTTGGTAGCACCAAAGTGTTCCTCCGTAAGCAGGAGTTGCATAATCTCATAGTTACAGGAACATGTATAAGTCATGAAGAAAGCAATAGCAACATACTAAGCGATCAAGTGCTAGGCTAACGGAATGGGTCATGTCAATCAGATCATTCTCCTAATGATGTGATCCCGTTAATCAAATGACAACTCATGTCTATGGTTAGGAAACATAACCATCTTTGATTAACGAGCTAGTCAAGTAGAGGCATACTAGTGACACTCTGTTTGTCTATGTATTCACACATGTATTATGTTTCGGTTAATACAATTCTAGCATGAATAATAAACATTTATCATGAAATAAGAAATAAATAATAACTTTATTATTGCCTCTAGGGCATATTTCCTTGATCTCCCACTTGCACTAGAGTCAATAATCTAGTTCACATCGCCATGTGATTTAACATCAATAGTTCACATCTATATGTGATTAACACCCATAGTTCACATCGACATGTGACCAACACCCAAAGGTTTACTAGAGTCAATAATCTAGTTCACATCGCTATGTGATTAACACCCAAAGAGTACTAAGGTATGATCATGTTTTGCTTGTGAGAGAAGCTTAGTCAGCAGAGTCTGTCACATTCAGAGCCGTATGTATTTTACAAATATTCTATGTCTACAATGCTCTTGCGGAGCTACTCTAGCTAATTGCTCCACTTTCAATATGTATCCAGTTGAGACTTAGAGTCATCGGATCAGTGTAAAAACTTGCATCGGCGTAACTCTTTCTGACGGGCTCTTTTATCACCTCCATAATCGAAATATTTCCTTAGTCCTCACTAAGGATGTTCTTGACCAATGTCATTGATCTACTCCTAGATCACTATTGTACTCCTTGCCAAATTCAGAGCAAGGTATACAATAGATGCAGTACATAGCATAGCATACTTTATAGAACCTATGGTGAGGCATAGGGAATGACTTTCATTCTCTTTCTATTTTCTGCCGTGGTGGGTTTTGAGTCTTACTCAATTTCACACCTTTGCAACACAGGCAAGAACTCTTTCTTTGACTGTTCCATTTGAACTACTTCAAAATCTTGTCAAGGTATGTATTCATTGAAAAACTTATCAAGCGTCTTGATCTATCTCTATAGATCTTGATGCTCAATATATAACAACTTCACGAGGTCTTTCTTTGAAAAACTCCTTTCAAACACTCCTTTATGCTTTGCGAATAATTCTACATTATTTCCGATCAACAATATGTCATTCACATATACTTATCGGAAATGTTGTAGTGCTCCCCTCACTTTCTTGTAAATCTGAGGCTTTCCAAAGTGCATATAAAACCATATGCTTTGATCAACACATCAAGCGTATATTCAACTCGAGATGCTTGCACAGTCCATTGATGGATCGTTGGAGCTTGCACATTTTGTTAGCTCCTTTAGGATTGACAAAACCTTCTGGTTGCATCATATACAACTCTTCTTTAATAAATCCATTAAAGAATGTAGTTTTGACATCCATTTGCAGATTTCATAAAATGTGGCAATTGCTAACATGATTCGGACAGACTTAAGCATCGCTACAGTTGAGAAAATCTCATTGTAGTCAACACCTTGAACTTGTCAAAAACCTTTTTGCGACAAGTCGAGCTTTGTAGATAGTAACACTACTATCGGCATCTGTCTTCCTCTTGAAGATCCATTTATATAACATGGCTTGCCGATCATCGAGCAACTCCATCAAAGTCCATACTTTGTTCTCATACATGGATCCCATCTCAGATTTCATGGCCTCAAGCCATTTCGCGGAATCTGGGCTCATCATCGCTTCCTCATAGTTTGTAGGTTCATCATGGTCTAGTAACATGACTTCCAGAACATGATTACCGTACCACTCAGTGCGGATCTTACTCTGGAAGACCTCACGAGGTTTGGTAGCAACTTGATCTGAAGTTTCATGATCATCATCATTAACTTCCTCACTAATTGGTGTAGGAATCCTTGGAACTGATTTACGTGATGAACTACTTTCCAATAAGGAGAAGGTACAATTACCTCATCAAGTTCTACTTTCCTCCCACTCACTTCTTTGAGAGAAACTTCTTCTCTAGAAAGGATCCATCTTAACAACGAAAAACTTGCCTTCGGATCTGTGATAGAAGGTGTACCCAATAGTTACCTTTGGGTATTCTATGAAGCGCACTTCTCCGATTTGGGTTCGAGCTTATCGGTGAAAACTTTTCACATAAGCATCACAACTCAAACTTTAAAAGCGACAGCTTAGGTTTCTTTGCTAAACCATAGTTCATCGGTGTCATCTCAGCAGTTTAGATGGTGCCCTATTAAGCGTGAATGCAGCTGTCTCTAATGCATAACCCCAAAAGCGATATTGGTAAATCGGTAAGAGACATCATTGATCGCACCATATCAAAATAAAGTCACGGTTATGACGTTCGGACACACCATTACGTTATGGTGTTCCATGTGGCGTGAGCTGTGAAACTATTCCACATTGTTTTATATGAAGGCCAAACTCGTAACTCAAATATTCTCCTCCACGATCAGATCGTAGAAACTTTATTTTCTTATTACGATGATTCTCCACTTCACTCTGAAATTCTTTGAACTTTTCAAATGTTTCGGACTTGTGTTTCATCAAGTAGATATACTCATATCTGCTCAAATCATCTGTGAAGGTCGAGAAAATAACGATACTTGCCGTGAGCTTTAACACTCATTGGACCGCATACATCGGTATGTATTATTTCCAATAAGTCATTTGCTCGCTCCATTGTTCGGAGAAGCGAGTCTTTAGTCATCTTGCCCATAAGGCATGGTTACATAAGCATCAAGTGATTCATAATCAAGTGATTCCAAAAGTCCATCGACATGGAGTTTCTTCATCGTTTACACCAATATGACCTAAGCGGCGATTGCCACAAATAAGTTGCACTATCATTATTAACTTTGCATCTTTTGGCATCAATATTATGAATATGTGTATCACTACGATCGAGATCCAACAAACTATTTTCATTGGGTGTATAACCATGAAGGTTTTATTCATTTAAGCGAACAACAATTATTCTTTGACTTTAAATGAATAACCGTTTTGAAAACTATTTTCATTGGGTGTATGACCATTTAAGGTTTTATTCATGTAAGCAGAACAACAATTATTCTTTGACTTTAAATGAATAACCGTTTTGCAATAAACATGATCAAATCATATTCATGCTCAGCATAAACACCAAATAACATTTATTTAGGTTTAACACTAATCCGAAAGTATAGGGAGTGTGCGATGATGATCATATCAATCTTGGAACTACTTCCAACACTCATCGTCACTTCCCCTTCAACTAGTTTCATTCATTACGCAACTCTGTTTGAGTTACTAATCTTAGCAACGAACAGTATCAAATACTCGAGGGCTACTATAAACACTAGTAAGGCACACATCAATAACCTGTATATCAAATATACTTTTGTTCACTTTGCCATCCTTCTTATCCACCAAATATTCAGGGCATTTCCGCTTCGGTGACCATTTCCTTTGATGTAAGCACTTAGTTTCAGGCTTTGGTCCAGCTTTGGGCTTCTTCGGGAGTGACAACTTACTTGTCTTTCTACTTGAAGTTTCCTTTCTTTCCTTTGCCTTTTCTTGAAACTAGTGGTCTTGTCAATCATCAACACTTGATGCTCTTTCTTGATTTCTACCTTCGTCGATTTCAACATCACGAAGAGCTCGGGAATCGTTTTCGTCATCCCTTGCATACTATAGTTCATCACGAAGTTCTAGTAACTTAGTGATGGTGACTAGAAAATTCTGTCAATCACTATCTTATCTGGAAGATTAACTCCCACTTGATTCAAGCGATTGAAGTACCCGGACAATCTGAGCACATGCTCACTAGTTGGCGATTCTCCTCCATCTTTTAGCTATAGAACTTGTTGGAACTTCATATCTCTCAACTCGGGTATTTGCTTGAAATATTAACTTCAATTCTGGAACATCTCATATGGTCCATGGCGTTCAAAACGTCTTTGAAGTCCCGATTCTAAGCCGTTAAGCATGGTGCACTAAACTATCAAGTAGTCATCATATTGAGCTAATAAGCGTTCATAACGTCTGTCTGCTCATATTAGCTAATAGCGTTCATACGTGCATCTCTCTGCAATAGGTCTGTCACCTAGCGGTGCATTAAGGACATAATTCTTACGTGCAGCAATGAGGATAAACCTCAGATCACGGATCCAATCCATCATTGCTACTAACATCTTTCAATACAATTTTCTCTAGGAACACATATAAAAACATAGGGAAGCAACAACGCGAGCTATTGATCTACAACATAATTTGCAAAATACTACGGGACTAAGTTCATGATAAATTAAAGTTCAATTAATCATATTACTTAAGAACTCCCACTTAGATAGACATCTCTCTAGTCATCTAAGTGATTCGTGATCCAAATCAACTAAACCATGTCCGATCATCACGTGAGATGGAGTAGTTTCAATGGTGAACATCACTATGTTGATCATATCTACTATATGATTCACGTTCGACCTTTCGGTCTCCGTGTTCGAGGCCATATCATTATATGCTAGGCTCGTCAAGTTTAACTGAGTATTCGCGTGTGCAACTGTTTTGCACCGTTGTAGATGAGCGTAGAACTTATCACCCGATCATCACGTGGTGTCAGGTACGAAGAACTTTGGCAGCGGTGCATACTCGGGAGAACACTTCTTGATAATTTTAGTGAGAGATCATCTTATAATGCTACCGTCAATCAAAGCAAGATAAGATGCATAAAGGATAAACATCACATGCAATCAATATAAGTGATATGATATGGTCATCATCATCTTGTGCTTGTGATCTCCATCGCCGAAGCACCGTCATGATCACCATCGTCACCGGTAGCGACACCTTGATCTCCATCGTAGCATCGTTGTCGTCTCGCCAACTATTGCTTCTCGACTATCGCTCTGCTTAGTGATAAAGTAAAGCAATTACATGGCGTTGCATTTCATACAATAAGCGACAACCATATGGCTCCTGCCGATTGCCGATAACTTCGGTTACAAAACATGATCATCTCATACAATAAAATATAGCATCACGTCTTGACCATATCACATCACAACATGCCTGCAAAAACAAGTTAGGCGTCCTCTACTTTGTTGTTGCAAGTTTTACGTGGCTGCTACGGGCTGAGCAAGAACCGTTCTTACCTCGCATCAAAACCACAGCGATAGTTTGTCAAGTTGGTGCTGTTTTAACCTTCTCAAGGACGGGCGTAGCCTTTCAGTTCAACTAAAGTGAGAGAGCGGACACCGCGGTCACCTTTAAGCAGCGAGTGCTCGGGCGGTGAAACCAGTCTCGCGTAAGCGTCTGGCGTAATGTCGGTCGGGCGCTTCATCTCACAATACCGCTGAACCAAAGTATGACATGCTGGTAAGCGGTATGACTTATATCGCCCACAACTCACTTGTGTTCTACTCGTGCATATGACATCAACGCATAAAACCAGGCTCGGATGCCCTTTGTTGGGAGCGTAGTAATTTCAAAAATTTCCTCGATCACGCAAGACCATGGTGATGGCATAGCAGCGAGAGGGGAAGTGTCGTCCACGTACCCTCGTGGACCCGAAAGCGGAGCGTTATAACAGCGGTTGATGTAGTCGTGCGTCTTCACGATCCGACCGATCCAAGCACGAGCGTCACGGCACCTCCGAGTTCGCACCGTTCAGCTCGATGGCGATCCCGGACTCGATCCAGCAAAGTGTCGGGGATGAGTTCCGTCGACCGCGACGGCGTGGTGGCGATGATGATGCTCCACCGGCGCGAGGCCGCCTAAGCTCGTGACGATATGACTTCTCCGGCGGGGAAGCCGCCTAAGCTCATGACGATATGACGAAGTGGAATATGGTGGAGGGGCACCGCACGGCTAAGGCGATCCGTAGATCAACTTGTGTGTCATGGGGTGCCCCCTGCCCCGTATATAAAGGAGCAAGGAGGAGGTGGCGGCCAAGGGAGGCGCGCAGGGGAGTCCTACTCCCAGGGAGTAGGACTCCTCCTTTCCTAGTAGGAGTAGGAGAGAAGGAAGAGGAAGAGAAGAAGGGGTGCAGCCCCTTCCTAGTCAATTCGGACTAGGCCTTGAGAAGCGGTAGCGGCCTGCCCTAGGCAGCCCTCTCTCTTTCCCGAGGGCCCAATAAGGCCAATACTTCTCCCGGCGAATTCCGTAACTCTCCGGTACTCGAAAAATACCGAATCATTGGAACCTTTCCGAACTCGAATATAGTCGTCAATATATCGATCTTTACGTCTCGACCATTTGAGACTCCTCGTCATGTCCCGATCTCATCGGGACTCGAACTCCTTGGTACATCAAAACTCATAAACTCATAATATAAGCATCGAAACCTTAGCGTGCGGACCCTACGGGTTCGAGAACTATGTAGACATGACCTAGAACTATTCTTGGTCAATAACCAATAGCGGAACCTGGATGCCCATATTGGCTCCTACATATTCTCTGAAGATCTTTATCGGTCAAACCGCATAACAACATACGTTGTTCCCTTTGTCATCGGTATGTTACTTGCGAGATTCGATCGTCGGTATCAATACCTAGTTCAATCTCGTTACGGCAAGTCTCTTTACTCGTTCCGTAATACATCATCTCATAACTAACTCATTAGTTACAATGCTTGCAAGGCTTATAGTGATGTGTATTACCGAGAAGGCCTAGAGATACCTCTCCGAGCAATCGGGTGACAAAACCTAATCTCGAAATCGCCAACCCAACATGTACCTTTGGAGACACTGTAGTACTCCTTTATAATCACCCGATTCGTTGTGACGTTTGGTAGTACCAAAGTGTTCCTCCGATGGCAGGAGTTGCATAATCTCATAGTTACGAGGAACATGTATAAGTCATGAAAAGCAATAGCAACATACTAAGCGATCAAGTGCTAGGCTAACGGAATGGGTCATGTCAATCAGATCATTCTCCTAATGATGTGATCCCGTTAATCAAATGACAACTCATGTCTATGGTTAGGAAACATAACCATCTTTGATTAACGAGCTAGTCAAGTAGAGGCATACTAGTGACACTCTGTTTGTCTATGTATTCACACATGTATTATGTTTCCGGTTAATACAATTCTAGCATGAATAATAAACATTTATCATGATATAAGAAATAAATAATAACTTTATTATTGCCTCTAGGGCATATTTCCTTCATATACATCGTGGGATAGCGTGGTTGTCCGATTGCCTATAAGCGCTGATTCACATTGTTCGTCTCCTACATACGTCGTCCATACCGTCGATGTCTTGGAGTTGAAGTCGAGCATGTCGGTTAAATCATCGGCGGTAGCTCTGAAGTGAGTGGTGGGTGGGCTTTGAATTTCTTACGTCGTCGCATCCCAACCTTCTTGACCATAGTTCGACCAAGGCTCTCGATAGAGAGAGAGAGAGACTATAGTGAATTCAGAATGTCGCCGAAGGCAGTCTTGAAAGATGTCAGCGGTGAACTCCATGATCGGCTCCCAATCAGATTCGATTAGCGGTGCGGCGGAAGGTCGAGTCAGGGAGAGTCCGGCACCTTAGATGTCATGACCATAAAAGGACAAGGCTGGTATTCGTCTCGATCGCCATAGAGATTGCAGCCCAGTGGCGTCCAGCCACCAAATCCTCGATTAAGCGCGATCGGCTCGAGCTAAGGGTCGGGCGGACCTTTGAGTAATGGCCTCGGGGCACTCTTGGCTGACGAGGCTAGATCATGCCCATCGTGTGGTCTTGGCGGCGCTTGGCAACGTGGCTCGAAGATCAAGTCTCCGTGGACGTCGACCATGTAGTTCAAACTTCCAAGTCGACTGATGGCGAGCGTATTTTCGATCTGCTCCAGGGTGGCCAGCGAATTGGCCCGGTGCAAAGCCGCCCGAATCTGAAGATCTGTCAGGGAGAAAAGTCTCACCCTGGACCGCATCATTCTTGATGATCGGAGGAGCCATCGGGCCTAAAGGTGATGACAGGAGGAACTCTCAATGAAAGCACCAATGTCGATGTCAAAACCGGCGGATCTCGGGTAGGGGTCCGAGGCTGTGCGTCTAGGCGGATGGTAACGAGGAGACAAGGGACACGATGTTTTACCGAGTTGGGCCCTCTCGATGGAGGTAAACCCTACTCTGCTTGATTAATATTGATGATATGGGTAGTACAAGAGTAGATCTACCACGAGATCGGAGAGGCTAAACCTAGAAGCTAGCCTATGGTATGATTGTTGTTCATCATATGGACTAAAACCCTTGGTTTATATAGACACGAGAGGTTAGGGTTACATAGAGTCGGTTACAATGGGAGGAGATCTACATATCGTATCACCAAGCTTGCCTTCCACGCCAAGAAAGTCCCATCCGGACACGGGGGAAGTCTTCAATCTTGTATCTTCATAGTCCGAGTCGGCCAAAGGTTATAGTCAGCCATCCGGACACCCTAATCCAGGACTCCCTCACCCCATTCCAGCAAAAGTACACCAAATCCGGTTGCCAAATCCTTTTTCGAACTAGAGAGCCCCAATTGCAGCAAATAGGACCCTGTTCCATTTCTTCCCGATTTAGAAGCGAAGCTTATGTTGTTGTCGGGATCTTTGTGCGCATCTTTCCTTCATGGAAAGATTATACGGAGACACAGAACAATTTCCGGTCTTCCTCCATAACTTCTGGCGTAAGTAATGTACTAATGTTATTCATGGTCATTCTGCATATGTTTACTGTGACACAAGACACAAGATTTCATTCTTTTAAATAGGCGAGGAGCAAAGCTGGATTGTGATGACGAGCAAGGGTTGGTTGCACTTTTCAAGCACTTTCGTTGATGAAGTATCGTTCCTACGAGGCAAGCGCGCTTGATGGCAAGCCTCTGAGCGAAATTTTGTAAAGTCTCGGTGCTACATTTATCGGCGGTGGCTGGAATAATCTTGTTACCACAGTGGTCTCGGCTGCGGCGTAAAGTCTTGTCTATGATATCACGTCACAATTTGAACTACATTTCTGCATTTGCCTTAATGTCTCACTTGTCTGAAGCTGTTAGCGAAGAACATCCCTTCTCAAGGGACCATAGAATCTCACAACTATCTGCACATTGCATTGCTCTTGTGAGTACCTCTTGCCTGTATGACCATACTTACTTTCATAGCTGTTTGATTATGTAGCATCCTTTGCACATGTTAGCCTACGTGTCGTCCATTTGGTGGACATTATAAGATCCATATGGACTCTTACATAAATTTAGAATCAACCCAATGCTTTTGAAGAGGTTTAGCTCTGCAGTCCTCTTATGGGGTGAGCGTGGTCTATCTTTGTACCCATTAACAGACTACTTCCGAGGATTGGTAGTTGATTATGTAGCATCAATCTGCATCTTATCTTGATTATCCTCTATCCCTTCGGTATTACCATATCTATAATTACTCTCTACAAAATGTAGAGTACAAGCAATGCTTATGAAGAACATTACGTGCTGAAATTCTTGAGTTATCCTTCCCTTGACATGGAGAAGGGCATTATAAAGCCGGTGTTAGCTGTTAATGTAAGTCAGGTCCTTCTAAAGCCTTTATCCTCAATTCTTTGTTTAATTTGCTCATCCTCCCTATCGTTTACTTTTGTTTAGTTTGTTGTTTCTACCAAAATGCATGTTCGTAAGAACCGTAAGTTCTAAGTTTTACTTGTAAAACCAAATTCCTTATTCATACCATGCACATTACTTAATACACCCTATATGTGTGCTTGTTATTGTGGATCTATAATCCGGTGTGTGGTGAAGCATACGTTTGCACCTTGTCATCTCTGTTTTATCTTCTTGATGTGGTGATGATATGAACAACATGACATGCACATTATCCAAAATAGATACAATTATTTTCTTTGCCCTTCATCTATGCTTGTTATGTTGACATGGTAATCCAGTAGTGTGGTGAAGCTCCCCGCATGATGAACAATGCCAAATTATGCTATTGATATTTCGAACTTACTCTTTATTTTCTAATTTGAAATTGGATAGAATTAATGAATAGTTATCATCTTTGTTTATACGTGCAAACTGTCATCCCTCTGCTTTGTTTGGTGATATGCTGACGGCATGCACAAATCTCTTTGAAGGCTGTGAGACAAACCCAACATATATTGCGACAAAGAAGGCAAGACATCTTGAAGATAGCGAGACAACCCCAAAGTCTTGTCTTGATGCGGTGTTCAAGTTACTTGAGTGCTGATCGGACAAGCTCACAGAATTCATTATGCGAATCGGTTTGACTTCTTGGTCCCAAGTTCTAGCGAAAGGCGTTACGCAACTCAACTTCGATTTGAAGTCCTATCTCCAAGAAAGATTGCGGAGAACACCAATGAGAACCTCATCGCTAAACACTACACGGAAGCTATGGCCGACATGCTAGGCGGTCTCACAGCCTTGCTTTCGGCTGACTTGCTTGATGGTTCCCCATAAGGCTAACCTTTCTTGAACTGTCTTGGAAGTGGTCTCGGTTCGGTATTATTTTATTCTGTTGCAATGGTGCCCGTTTTTATGTCTGCTTCTTCGTTTAAGCTTTATGATCCTTTGGTGGTGAACTTGATGCCGATGGATGTAATATACCTTAAATCCTTTATTGTATAGTGTAGGTTTATTCTTAGTTACTATCTGTGATTTCTTTATTGTATAGAGTAGGTTTGTTCTTAATTCCTACTAATTCTGCCATCATTAAGCTATCGAAAAAAATCATATGTAGTATTGGGATCGAAATATTAAACTCTAACGGGCGGGTTTTAGCGAGGCCACAATTGGGCGACTGCGTCTTTCTTGAGCCCGAATGATTGGGGCCTTCACACATTCTTGAGCCCAAACTTACACGGCCTATATTTTAGTTGGGCCTTTTATCGACCAGTAGCTTAGTTTGGCCCGGTAGCGTTGGGCCATTAATGAGCTGAATATTGTCTTGGCTTCATTACGGCCAAGATGAAACCACGGGCCTTTAGCGAGGCCAAAATGCATGTTGGGCCTCAATTTTCCCTAATCGTCGGCGGGCCTTGACGAGCGAAATGTGAAGCCAAGGTCGTTTTGGGCCCGATTAGCTCCGCAGGCCATTACGGGCGAAACATATCTCGGGCCTTAGTTATTGCCCGATATCATGGGCCTTTAAGAGTAAAGCTTAGTACATGCATCAGCGGGCGAATTACTGCGACGGGCCTTTAATAGGCCCAAAGTCATGTTGGGCTTAGCATTGCCACATTTTGCGGGCGTTAGTGGGCCCGATGTCCCATCGGACCATATATGTCCCATAGGACGCAGGGGCCATTCCTGGCGAAAGTCACACCGGCTGAAATGGACCCATCTCTACATCGGGGCTTCTTGGTAGAAAGTCAACTGGGCTGTAGTTGGGCCCAAATATTCAGCGAACAATTAACGGGTCAGATCGGCTTGAGCGTAAATGGGCCCAAATATTGGGCGAACAATTAGCGGGCGAGATCGGCCGGGCCGTAAATGGGCCCAAATATTGAACAATTAACGGGCGAGATCTAGCCGACGTAAATGGGCCTTTATTAAGCAGCCATTATTGGGCTGGCCCACTAGTACTGATTAAGTTCTCACGGGCCTTTGGTGGGCGGCCTTTTTAACATATATGGGCCTCTGTTGGGCCCGACCACGTGTCGACGTATCATAGGCATGTCTCCTCAATGGAAGGCGACATCGGCCTTGACGGTGACATTTGTTCCATTCGACCAATTAAATTTTACATGTGGAAATTTCCCATTGGTCGGTACATTAACGGCTTATCGGATCAAAATCCGACCCGATAAGCTTAACGGCGTTCGTTACGGTGGATGCCGCGTGTCGGTCACCCTTGATGAAAGCACTTACGTGGCATGCGATCTATCGTCATGGAAGTGGACACTTCGTGATGATAATTTTAGTAATGTCATGGAACACTTCTCGACATCACGAGGTATGACTATCTTGATTACATCATAAATTTGTCATGGATGTACATGCATGACAAAAAACACGACCTACTGTGACAAACATGTATCATCACAGAAGTGTTTTTTTTTTGTAGTGATAGGAAGGATTTTCTCTAAAACTTTTTTTTTCAAAAAGATCTTTTACCTCTCTTCTCTTCTGAGCTTATTCAAATATTCCCTTTTAGATAGACTATACCCCTTTCCCTTTTTGACCACACGAAGATTCGACTGATGAGACCACTCCAAGAAGTACAAGATATCGGACAACTAAGACCACTTCGGAATGAAGAGGATTTTACCGTGCATTATAATAATGGAAAACTGCAACGGTTTAAGACTCCGAAGACTAGGAGAATACGAAGGCTCCGAAGAATTTCCAGATTTGTATGACCTAGGAAGGCTACCCTTAGGGAACTTATCAGACTATTGAAGCTGTCAATACCCAAGATCAAGGAGTGTTGGAGAAAGAGCGGAACATGGAGCGTTAAAACTCAAAGTTTTTGAGCAAACCCTATGGCAGGAGATATCAACTATGGAATGATAGCTCATGGAAATGACAAGATCAGAAACACGGCTATCCATGATGTTATCGCCCGCTCATACTATTGTCATCATTCTGAGTTAAGCATGCATTTCTTCGGAAGGATTGGATGGTCGAAGGCTGATGGAGCATCTATCAGCAAATAATGAAGTTTTAACCTTAGTTTGGTGTATCGCCGGGATCTAAGTATCACATCAAGAATTTTAAGATGGACCTTCTGGAAGCTATATTTGACCAGGAAGTATTTCGTGAAGAACTTCGGGACGAAGGCGATAGTAGCCAAGGTGGAAGAGCAAAACCTCGAGATACTGGATATTTTATCGAGAATTGAAGGATAGTAGGACCATGGTTCATGCCAAGGATGTTGAAACCGGAAGTTGGAATGCAACTCCACAAATATTAAAGGATGTCAAGAGACTTGGCATATGAGATGAGCGGCAAAAGACCTTGAGAAGGACAAACACGATCGGAAGAAGCCATCGGAGACATGAACAAGACTTGAGGAGTTTGATGACTTTGAAGATTTATTGACCTTTAGAAGACCAAACCCACTGTAATATACCTCGTTAGATCTGACGTTTGTGAGCTGTCATTTGTTTGATGTTTTACGAGCCACAAATAAAATCTGTCTTTTCAAAAAAATTGCATTGTGTGCATCCTCTCTATCTCTCTTATCTCACCCCAAAACCCATGGACCCAATAGAGGATGAATGGAGATGAGCTTGTATTTACGGAGCGATGTGTCAATTGGAGACGGTGAGATGGATTGAACATGGAGGATCATATGGAGAATAACACTATAGCGGAAAGGATATGACCAGCATGCTCTTTAGTGTTTTGAAAGAGGTGCTGCTACTTGGTGGAGGATGTACCAAACCATCAATGGATGGCAAGGAGTAACCACTTGGAAGGAATTTAAGTTGACTCTGCTAAAATCTCGGCTTGTGTCCCGGGAATTGAAGCCTTATGGAAATGATATGAAGAAACCTTGTGCATGCAAGCTCTATGGAGAAATAGGACACACCATAAAGAACACAAGGATGAATGCCCTAATTGTGAAGGAAGTCCTGCAATTTGAAGAATGCCCAACTAGGCAGATTACTTGTTTCTTGTGTGAAGGAACTACCCACTACCCTGCCTAGTGTCACATTTACCCTATGGTACAAAGAACCATCCAGAGAAGAAGGAAGCAATGAAAGGAGCCCTCATGGAAATTCGAGAAGAACCCAGTTGATGAAGGAAGAGGTGGAGGACACACCCAAATAAGAACCAATTAAACCCTGCACCAAGTCTTGCTATTCATGTGGAGAAGAAGGACACATCTCCCGAATTATGCGAATGGGAACTAGTAGAATTCCGACAGAGGAATGCAATTATGACCCACGGAAATAGAAGCCCTGGTTGGAGCGGAAAAGTCCACAAGAGAAGTAGATTGGATTCAGGGAAGGACTGAGGTCATATCACTGTTTAGGGTGCAAGTCAGGGCACTACTTCATGATTGCCCAAAAACAAAGCCGAGGACCCAAGGAGGCTATGTAGTCATAAGGAGACCACGAGACTTGTCGGAGTAATATGTTTTCGTTGTAATGAAGTAGGGCACCTTGCGAGAGATTGTCCTAAGGAGAAGGAGACTTGTGATAATTAGTTGTATGCATGAGAAGTATAGTAGTAGTTGTATGCGTGAGTTGAGGCAAGTAATGGAAATCACGAGGAGATTGTAATAATTGGAGAATCAAAAAGTTAGCATCTGATGCTGATTGGATTTTATGAGTTGTTACTCTATGGAGAAAGATTTTGACCATTTTAGAGGATATGAAATATGGTCTATGGAAGATAGAGCATTTTAAGGGTGGTAGTACCACAGTGAGGGCACTTGACCCTTGGTAAAGATAATGATATTCCACGAATTGATTTGATGGACAAAATAAGTATGAGTTTTATCTCGATATGTTGGATACCCCAAGAATGTGAAGGGATGAAGTACTATTGGTTATAAAGGAGGTATAATGTTGGTAATATGGAGCAATTGTGAATCCATGATGAGGCAGAGTAATCACGTCTTAGTTTGGTGCCAATAGAAGGAAGAGATAGTACAATTGGATGGATTTTAAGAATGTTAGGAAGCTAGAAGTTGGATGTCGAAGTAATGATTAGTTGCCCCGATGATGAATTCAAGGTTTGCAAGTGATGAGATGGCCCATAACCCACAGGCCCCAGGACCTGCCAAGAAGCAAGCACACTCTTGCTGAAGGAAAAACCCTGGAAGAGATTACGACCTTACCCACTGACGATTTTATAGGAGTAACGCAAAACCTGAGAGTTGTGAAGGAACGATAGATGTTTGTTTGGCTTGCAGAATCTATGGATTTATCTGAACTTGGTTCATCGACAAGAGAAATTCTGCAATGCTTGTGAGGATGACCGAGTGTTAGAATGCGAGATTAAGCTAAACCATATACGGTAATGATTTGGGTCGGGATGGATTGATCACCATACCGACTTACTCTTATTATTAAGCCTTGGTATATGGGATGGTAAATCTGAGTGACTTACCTATAGTAGAGTGATGACGATCAAAACCTTGTTTAGACCTTAGAATGGTATAAGTATTTTTCCCTTGTACAAGGCTCTTTGTTGCCAACCATAGGATATCGGTGAGGTTCAACCCGGACCCATTTCCTGAGGAAAATGAAGGAAATATGCCCTAGAGGCAATAATAAAGTTATTATTTATTTCCTCAAATCATGATAAATGTTTATTATTCATGCTAGAATTGTATTAACGAAACATAATACATGTATGAATACATAGACAAACATAGTTTCACTAGTATGCCTCTACTTAACTAGCTCGTTAATGAAGATAGTTGAGTTTCCTAACCATGGACATGAGTTGTCATTTGTATGAGGTCACATCATTAGGAGAATGATGTGATTGACAAACCCATTCCGTTAGCTTAGCACTTGATCATTTAGTATGTTTTCTATTGCTTTCTTCATGACTTATACATGTTATTATGACTATGAGATTATGCAACTCAATTTACGGAGGAACACTTTGTGTGCTACCAAACATCTGGCGTAAGTGGGTGATTATAAAGGTGCTCTCTGGTCCAAAGGTACTTGTTGAGTTGGCGTATTCGAGATTAGGATTTGTCCTCCGATTGTCGGAGAGGTATCTCTGGCCCTCTCGGTAATGCACATCACTATAAGCCTTGCAAGCAATGTGACTAATGATTTAGTTGCGAGGATGATGCATTACATAATGAGTAAAGAGAATTGCGATAGCGAGATTGAACTAGGTATTGAGATCTGGCGATCGAATCTCGGGCAAGTAACATCCGATGACAAAGGGAACAACGTATGTTGTTATGCGGTTTGAGCGATAAAGATCTTCGTAGAATATGTAGGAGCCAATATGAGCATCCAGGTTCCGCTATTGGTTATTATTTGGAGACATGTCTCGGTCATGTCTACATAGTTCTCGAACCGTAGGTTCCACAGCTTAAAGTTTGGTGACGATCGGTGAGGAGTCCGGATTAGGGGTGTCCGGATAGCGGACTACCATCATCGGCCGGACTATCATCGGCGGACTATCATCATCGACCGGACTCCAAGACTATGAAGATACAAGATTGAAGACTTAGCCCGTGTCCGTATGGGACTTTCCTTGGCGTGGAAGGCAAGCTTGGCGATCTGGATATGTAGATCTCCTACCATTGTAACCGACTCTTTGTAACCTAGCCCTCTCCGGTGTCTATATAAACGGATGGCTCTAGTCCGTGGGACACAACAACAACCCTTACAATCATACCATAGGCTAGCTTCTGGGTTTAGCCTCCTTGCTCTCGTGGTAGATCCACTCTTGTAAACATCCACAATATCAATATCAATCAAGCGGGGCGTGGGTTTTACCTCCATCAAGAGGGCCGAACACAGGTAAAACATCGTGTCCCTTGTCTCCTGTTACCATCCGCCTAGGCACGATTGGGACCCCTACCGAGATCCGCGGTTTGACACCAACATTGGTGCTTTCATTGAGAGTTCCTCTGTGCCATCACCGATAGGAAGGATGCCTCCTCCCGTCTTCAGGGCGGTATTTTATAAAAGGAGCCTTGGCACGCCGGCCAAACTATCCGGCTAGGTGGTTTCCTTATGACCGCTGTCCGGCCACCGCTTCGACAATGACCTCTCAAGTCGTCAAAAGCAATCTTCACGTCATTTCGGAATTCGGCCGCGGCTGGATCAATAGAACTCTCGTCAAAATGCGAGCTCTTGGATCGCATCGCCATACAGAGAGTCGCTTCTGGACTACAATCAGATTGGGCTTAAAACCGATCAGAGAGATTAACTCTCCCGGGTCACCCTGCGTCGCGATGGTAGAGGAACAATCTTGGCGGCCTTCTCACTGTATTGAAAACTAGTCATGTCCGGGCTCCGAACCCCCCATGCGGATTCAGCGGAGGGGCGGACTTGATCAAGCTGAACTTAAAGTCAAGCATCGGACCAGACTCGTTGGACAACGTCCGACAATCAAACTTCAAATTCGGAAACTTCTCGACCTTGAGCCTTGAGATGGGTAGGGTTCGGACTTAATTCCACCCGCCCACGGACATATCACGATCTATCTCTAATCCGGCAAGAGCCGCTGAGGCGATTACATCACTCTTGGGCGAGATTCCTCCTGGTTATGGACAGGATAAAGGACTGCCGAGAGGAAAACGCAATCTCAATTTTTTGCAATAATTGCAGACGAGGAATCTTGAGCGCCGGTCGATCGTCGTGAAATTACCGCCGCCGACTGGCGTCCATAGTCTGAAAGTATTGTGCGATGGAGAGTTTCGGACAACCGAAAATAAGTTTTGGGACAATCGGCCCCGAATACAACCCTAGTCCGCAACAAAGGGTGCATTACACTCGGGCACGGATACAAAACCAAAAGCAAAAACCCCATAAAGAGACGCGGGCTGTACTAGAGGGATGGCTCGGCGGACCTGTAAAATTCCAGATCTGAGAAGGCGCTATCCCAACACATAGCCTTAGAGCATGTTGGATATTACGGCAGGTGGCCAAAAGTGGAAGGAGCTTCTAGCCCGGAAAACCACTCCAACAACATCGATGCAGTATCAGCAGTCTTGAGACTTTCGCATCAAATAATATGCGGAAGCGAACAATCCATAGCCTCGCGAAGTCTACCAAGTAGCAACAACCAATCCATGGGCGACACGGCCATCACCTTCAACGCCAGTGACGAACCTACATTCGGACAGCCGAGATCCAGCCGCTGCTGGTACTTAGTCCAATAGTAGGCGGACTTTCGACTTACAAAGTCCTCATGGATGGCGGCGTAGTTAAACCTCATCTCGAGAAGCCCTTAAAAAATGGAAATAGGCGGAGCCGCATTGGCGAAGCAGCACAACCTTTAGAGGAATAATCCCTAGCCGGGCGCTGCCTGCCGGAAAAATCACACTCGATGTGGTATTGGCTCACGGACAATTCTGAGATCCGAAGAAGTCACGTTCCGTAGCCCGTTCAACGGCGGATATCCGCTATATTAGGGACGAGAGGCATTCACAATTTTCAAGCCGTACCCCATTACGGATGCGTGAAGCTCAAATGCAGGGCGGTGGAATAATCACTCTCGTTAGTGATCCGGACACAGCACTCCGCGCCGAAAACAAGACAGCCGCATTAGCCCTGGAGGCACTATCCGAAGCCCTAGCGGCGGAGGAACTCACTGCGCTGCGCTCTACGGTGAACAGGGATGATGTGATACTCGATAAGAGATCCAAAACCACCTCCTTTAAACCAGCGGACGAAATAGTCAAATTCCAGGTCCACCAGCGGACCCTACAAAACTGCGGCCTCCATCGGAGGGCGATTGAACCCGACATAGGCGCCCGCCTGCGAAAATTTCCTTCGGGAAAATTGGGACATTTTGCTGGCACCCCTCGGATATGCCGGAATCCCACGCAGATTGGCGAACACAACCTAAACATCCTAAAAGGATTCAAGCCGAGTTAAACAGGCTCTTGACGATTTTCGAACCCAAAAGGCAGGCAATGGGAGAAGAGCTAGCCAAACTATTAGGCCGGATTCGCCGAGACATCAAGCATCCGGTTGGTTAGCAAACCTAGTAATGGTACCAAGAAGGACAAATCCTAAGCGCCTGTCGTCAATTTCAAAGACCTAAATAAAGCCTGCCCAAAGGATCCCTTCCCCTCCCGCATCGACCAAATCATTGATGCCCGCTGCGACACGATTCATTGTGCTTCTGGGCGCATACTCCGGCTATCATCAAATCAAGATGGCAGAAGTGGATCAAGCATAGCGGCATTCATTACTCCATATGGACCATTACCTTCAACACGATGCCCTTGGACTTAAAAGCGTCGGCGCAACATATCAGCGCATGATTCGGACATATGCGGCTACGGATCGGCAAAGCGGTAGAGGCATATGTAGGCAGCGTAGTCGTCAAAACTAAGCGCGTCGA
Source organism: Aegilops longissima (assembly GCA_021605205.1). Lineage (NCBI taxonomy): Eukaryota > Viridiplantae > Streptophyta > Magnoliopsida > Poales > Poaceae > Aegilops > Aegilops longissima. The sequence goes on from JAHIAM010011301.1 coordinate 25,857, forward strand.
AACTCTAGTACCGACTTGAGGCTCACATTCGACAACCTCGGGCATATGACATCAAGCTGAATCCGGAAAAATGCGTTTTTGGCGTACCAGTAGGAAAATTGTTGGGCTTCATCGTATCCGGTAGAGGAATTGAAGCAAACCCAGCCAAGATCGAGCTCTGTCACAGCTAGATATCCCAAAGACCTCAAGCAAATACAAAAATTATTTGGATGCATGGCGGCTCTAAGCCGCTTTGTCTCCGATCTAGGAGAAAAACATTACCCTCTATCGCCTCCTTAGGCGCACGAACACCGAGTGGGCGGATGCTGCCCTTCGGACTCGAAGAAATAAAGGCCATATTGGCAACAAATCCGGTCTGGCTGCGCCCAACTTTGGGCGAACCAATGTTGTTATACATCGCAACAACGCATCAAGTTGTGGCGCGGTACTCGTCATCGAGCGAGAGAAAGAAGGGCATAAATTCCCTCTTCAAAAACCAGTATACTCGTATCCTTTGTGTTAACCCCCGCAAGTCCGTTACCCACTATCGAGAAGATAGCATCACGGTGTTCATGGCATCCAGGCTCGACACTACTTTCAAGAGTGTTCGATAAGCGATGGCCTCTGAAGTACTACTTAACGACATTATAAACAACAGCGGCTGACGGGCAGGATTGCAAAATGGGCCATTGAGCTCTTACCATTTGATATAACTTACAAACCTCGTGAGCTATAAAGTCACAAGTTTTGGCTGACTTTGTCGCTGAATGGACGAGCCGAACTCCCTAAAAGTGCAGGCGCATACTCAATTGGATTATGCACTTGACGGCTCTAAAATGCTAGCGGATTGGGGGCTGGCGTCGTATTAGCGTCCCGACCGAGGACACAGTCCAATCGTGCCGAGATAATGTACGGACTCCAACAAGCGCGGCGAATCACGGCCCTTTTACATGGTCTCCGGATGGCAATCTCCATGGGTATTCAACGCCTAGAGTGCTGCGAGATTCAAACCTCGCAATATCCCAAATAAGCGGAGACTTTGGCGTAAAGATCCAAAAATGGCAGCATACCATAGCGCTATCCTAAAAATGTCAGCCGGTTGAAGGACTTGAATTCCATCACGTGGCAGGGATAATAACCAAGCAACCGGCGTCTTGTACGCGCCGCGCGCATAAGCGGACATGTCCTCTAACATCTTCACGGAGCGGCTCTTCAAGCCATCGTACTATGGGAAGAGGAGTCGGAACTAACAAACGGAACAAGCCGCACCAACGGCGATTCAGCCGATGACATAACACCTTCCATACGACATAATGGCAGTACTTGCCCGTGGGACAGAACCATTCCTCGCCTACTTGCTTAGGCGAGGAGCTTCCGAACCAAAATGAGGCCCATTGCATTGTCCGTGATCTAAAGCCTACAAGGTCTATGAGGAGAACTTTATAAGAAAAGCACAACGAGTCCTTCAAAGGTGTATCTCCGAAGAGGAAGGAGAAACCTCCTGGCTGAAATTCATGCGGACTAAGCGGACACCACGCCGCAGCTCGGGCCCTTGTAGGAAAGGCATTCCGTACAGGAGTTTTATTGGCGAAGGCCGGCGGATCTCAAGACTTAGTCCAAAGATCGTCGGTTGTCGGCTCTTTGCTAATCGAGCCATATGCCACCCACCGCCCTCAAAACTATACCCATTACCTGGCGTTTGCGGTGCAGGGGGCTTGACATGGTTGGACCACTTAAAGGGGCACCCACAAGCAAAAGATACCTATTGGTCATGGTGGATAAATTCACCCGGATGGATAGAGGCCAAACCAGTTAAAGCGGCGAGTCGGACCAGTGATAGACTTTATATCCGGGGTAGTACACCGTTATGGTGTCCCCACAGCATCATCACCGATAGCGGCACGAACTTCACCGCCGATGAGGTTAAAACATGGTGCAAAAATATGGGCATCAAGCTCGATGCGCTTGATCTATCATCCTCAAACCAGCGGTCAAGTGGAGCGAGCAAATGGTCTAATAATGGCGGCATCAAACCCGGACTAGTGCGGTCCCTTACGAAATCGACACGCCTTGGGTAGAGAGCTTCGACTCCGTGCTACGGGGGCTGCGGACAACGCCTAACCGTACTACGGATTCACGCCATTTTTATGGTATCGCGCGTGAAGCAGTTTTGCCTGCGACATAATTCATGACTCACCTCGAGTGCGCATATGCGAAGAAAGAGAGGCGAGTTGGATCGGCGGGACAGCTTGGGCGCATTGGAGGAAAAACGGCGTCGCCAAGGCTCGTTCCGCATTCTATCGGCAGCGAGCTCGAAGATATCACAGCGAGGAAATGCGGGCCAAGACTTACAGCGTTGGCGAACTGGTTCTCGCTGCCGGACAAGAAAAAGGACAAGCTCAAGCCCAAATGGGAAGGCCCTTCATCATCAATCAAGTCGACCGGCGGGCGTACCGTCTCTGAAATGCATCGGATAACCAACTCGAGGCGAAACCCATGGAATGCAGCCCGCCTCAGAAGGTTCTATGCCTAAGCGGCCGATGAGTTCGTCCCTTTCCCCGTCCAAATTTTTTTTCAGCTGCCTTTTGTTTATCTTTTCTTCTCAACCATATTCATCCAAGCCTTAAAGGGCCTACTTATAGCGTTAGCGCGCAATTGATGTGCTATCCGCACTCATTATACACGGGGCTTCCTTACGAAGCTTAATTATAAGGGCTTCAT
>JAHIAM010011302.1:0-10002 GCA_021605205.1 Aegilops longissima
ATCGAACTTTGTTACGCATCGCGATGGGCTGGATCGAGCTAACGAGCTCTTGCCACGAGTTGTACATCACCCGTCGGCACCTCTACCGTGCTCGGCGCTGATGCACCTTTGTCCGTTCGGAGGCTGCGCGTTCTGCGATCTACCCGCTGGGACCGTGATGCCCAGGGTGTTGGTTGGCGGGCGTGGGAGGCTACTCTCGCGCAGCCTTTCACGCCACACGGGCGTCGGATTCAGCACCGAGTATCCGCGGCCCTCGGTCAACGGCGTGGAGGACTATCCCTTTGCCGCTTACTACGACTTTAGGCTACAGCTACCTCCAGCGATACGCGTGGGGCTGATGTGAACTTGCTTGTTAGCTTTGATGTATTGCGAGACTGCGTGCCGCCTATGATGTAGTAGTCTATGTCTTTGGACTCTATGTATCGAACTCTATGCATGATTCCTTTTGTAAGATATACCAACTACTATGTAGTTCCCATCATCTTGCTTTCATTATCGTGTTTCATCATGAATGATTCTTGTCTCTTGCTTATCTTATCAAATGCTGAACTACCCTGTTATTTAATAGCAGGATGGTTAGGCCGCAGGTAGTGGTCGTGGTGACAACCTTCCACCACCGCTGAGTACATGGCTGGTATGATCCAACAGCTCGAGATGAATCGCCGTTCATGGAGAACATGATGGCTCGTTCCTCGCCCCAATATGAACCAGCACCCAAGCGGAACAACTCTGCGAGGAATTCATACGCTGAACCCGGCGTGTACCGCAGCTCAACTCAAGCCCTTTGGATCTGATGGTGGCTCCGTGACATCACCTATGAGATGGATGCGCTAATGTACCCCCTGCCGAGCTATGTCACCTTTGCTTCCTTCTTCACTGAAGGGACCCGCAGCTCAATGGTGGGACAGCCACCGTCGTACTCTGCCGGTTGGGACACTCATCAAGCGGCGGACTTCGAGCTGCCTTCGCGCCCGCTTCATTCCTCAAGGGTCATGGACGGAAGAAGCGTGAGTTCATAACCTCACCCAAGGCAACAAGGCTGTTGAAGCCTATCGGCGAGAGTTCTTGGACTTGTCTCGCTATCTTTGAAGAGATATTGCAAGCGATGCCTGCGAGACAAGAGAAGTTCCGTGACGGACTTCAAGGCGACATCAAGCTTCGCACTTCTAGTGCGACTTTGCTGATTTGCCACCTTGGTGAACAAAGCTATCAATGTCGAAACTGAGTGCGGGAATACGAGCTCTAACGAGCAACCGTGACACCGGCTCATCTTGGGCCCGTCCTGCATGAAAGCGCAAGATATGGATTCCCAATAGCATGTACCAGCCCAATGCATACGCTTCAAGCGAACTATGCTACACCTAAATGCGCCTACAACTAAGCAGCGAAGCTTCAGCTCCACCACCCCAAGCTCTGTTCCCACTCCCAATAATGGCTTATGCTTGGTGCGGACAGCGGGCATCGTGCTAGAGAATGCAACGAACCGAAGCAGTGGCCCTTCCGGCGGTGGCCGTGGAAACAATCGAACCGCAACAACACGGCAAGTCTTATGGGCAAGCTCAGGCCAACCACGTTGAGCGAATGAAGCTCAAGACCAGCCTACTCTTGTGATGGGTACCCTTCTCGTAAATTCAGTACTGCATCATTTATTTGATTCGGGAGCATCACATTCATTCATGTCGAAGATTTTGCATTCATGCATGGCCTTAAGCGAAGACATGAATGCTTCACTATTAAGTACACACCCCGGGCCAATGTCGGACTTCCATGATTTTAGCAGCGTCCCGTTGAAATCGAAGGAATGGAATTCCTTGTCTCTCTATCGTGCTAAAGTCTTGTAGCATTGACCTCATTTGGGGATGGATTGGTTGAAAGCGCATCTGGCGACAATCGTTTGCGCCACTAAGACCGATCCATCTGCTGCACCCTCGATGAAATCGTGGCTACAATGCTCGTCTGGTTCAAAATGCTGAGGCAAGGCTCTATGCATTGAATGCATTGAGCGCGCACCCTCGAGGAATTGAAAACATTCACTGTGTTGCGATTTCAAGGCGTCTTTCTGAAGAACTTCGATTCCCCTGCTGAGGATGTCGGTTAAGTCATCGACTTGAAACCGAGCACCACTCCTATAATGGCGTCCCTACAAGATGCCGCGCGCAGACTCCTTGAGCTAAAGGAGGAAATCGACAAATCTCTTCAGCGGTTTCATTACGCCCAAGTTGCTCACCTTGGGGAGCACCTTCTCTCTTGTCAAGAAGAAGGATGGGACAAACCGATTGGTTCAAGACTCATCCTATAAATCAAGCTACCATCCGAATAAGTATCCTCTTCCTCGGATCAATGATCTTTATGATCAATGGCTGGTTAAATCGGTGTTCTCGAAACTTCGACTTGAGGTTGGGTTACCACCAGATCCGTGTTACGTGAGAGGATATCCCCAAGACCGCATTTGTGACTCGTTATGGTTCATCACGAGTACACCGTCATATCTTTAACCAATGCTCCAGCACCTTCTCTGCTTTGATGAACTATATATTCATGGATTACCTCGACAAGTTAAGTAGTGGTTTATCTGAATGATATCTGATCTATTCCAGAATGAAGAGAACATCTGAACATCTTATCTTGTCTTTGGAAAAGCTACGAGAGCATCAACTCTATGCCAAGTTCTCCAAATGTGAATTACGGCTTCGAAGTAACCTATCTTGGGCATTTCATTTCTAAGGATGGTATTGCCGTCAACCTGAGCGAGTTCGGCTATTCTCGATTGGACTCCCCGAGCGTTAAGCAAATCAGAAGTTTTCTCGGTCTCGCCAGCTATTGCGTCGATTAAGTCGAGAACTTCTCCAAGATTGCCAGAGCCTCGACTAATCTATTGCATAAAAGCGTCAAGTTCGATTGGACAGATAAGTGTCGGAAAGTTTCCGGGAACTCAAGGACAAGCCCGACAAGCGCCCGATTGCTCCTCCCGATACTAAGAAGGACTTCGTCATTCTTTCGGCGCTTCTCGTCAAAGATTAGCGGTGTCCTAATGCAAGCGCAAAGTGGTTGCTTATGCCTCTCGGCAGTTCGCCCTCACGAGAGAACTACAGTTCCGACCTCGAACTTCTTCTTTGTCATTCATGCGCTAAGCGTGGCGACATTACCTTCTCGGTGTCGTTGCGAGATCTACTTGACCACCAAAGTCTGAAGTATCTGTTTACTCAGCCAGACCTGAACCTCCGTCGGCGGAATATGGATGGAGACTGTTGCAGACTTTGATTTGGGAATTTCCTATCGCCGAGCAAGGCTAATGTGATGGCTGATGCTTTGAGCCGCCAGTCTTCTGCAACCACCTTGAGGTTCACAAAGTTCAGCCCTCACTTGTTGAAGAAATTCAGCAGGCTGAACCTCCATATTGTTCCTCAAGGTGCTCGCTCCCCTCCTCCGGAGTTCCATAAGATGAATCTCCGTGTTGTTCCCCAGGATCCCTCTTTACCTGGCTGTTGAACCCGATCTCTTGGGCACCATAAAGACAATGCAGGGATCGACTCTGAGGTCTACAAGCTTAAACAAGGCGTCGGGAAGGAAATCCCTCATCCTTCACTATTCTTGATGATGGCGCCTTGTACTTCAAAAGGCCGCTAGTGGTGCCTTGAAGGACAACCTGGATATGACCCGGAAGGTTATGCAAAGAAGCTCATGATCGCCTCTATGTATCCACCTGGCAGTACCAAGATGTATCAAGACATTCGTCAAGATTCTGGTGGTATGAAGCAGGACATTGCTACGCTATGTTTACGAGTGTGGCGTTGCCGTCGTATCAAAGCAGAACATCAAGGCCTCTTGGAACTCTGCAGCCTATCTCTATTCGAATGGAAATGGGACCATGTTGAAATGGACTTCCTTTGGTTTCCCAAATCGCTGAAAGGTAATGATGCTATTCTGTGCGTCATTGGCTTTCTAAAGTTGCACATTTTACGGCGGTCAAGGAAGCGATCCTGCTAACCAGCTTGCAACTCTATATGTCGATTGTTTACTTCACGGTATTCCCTTTGGTTATCGTTGGGACCGTGGCAGCTTATTCACTTCAAGATTAAGGCAAGTTTCAAGAAGCTATGGGGACTCATTTATCTTTCGTCTTGCTTTTCATCGATCTCAAGGGCAAGTTGAGCGTGTCAGCAAATTCTCGAAGACATGCTTCGAGCTTGTGTAAATCTCATTGGCAAGAAATGGGAGAATCTCTCCGTATCTTTGAGTTCTCTTATAATAATAGCTTTCAAGCTAGTCGAAGATAGCCCCTTGAAGTGTTATATGGGCGAAAGTGCGAACCCCTACGAACTGGTCGGCGAGCGTCCTCTTCGGTCGGATATTATCAACATGCGAAGAACAAGTCCGCATTATTGGCGAGAATCTCAAGACTGCTCGGTCGCGTCAAAAGTAATTATGACCGGCATCACAAAGACATGGTCTATCAACTTTGGCGAAAAGGCCTATCTTGGCGTTACACCAATGAAGGTGCTCACGCCCGGGATCAAGGGCAAGCTAGCTCCTCGCTATATTGGCCCTTTCACTGTACGGAAAGGCGTGGAAAAGTGGCTTATCAGCGGAGCTTCGCCGAACCTTTCTCGGAGTTCACGATGTGTTCCACGTGTCCCAACTCCGGCGCTGCTTCAAGGACCCAATCGGCGATGGACCATGAAATGCTAATTACGCAGGACCTCTCCTATAAAGAACATCCGGTCGCATTCTCGACCAGTGAAACGCCCGCTGCGTCGGAAGGCGATCAAATTCCTCAAAAGTCCGATGGTGAATCACTCTGAAGATGAAGCCACACAGGAGCGAGGATCGTCTCGAGATGAATATCCACTCTTTCCTTCTACCTCCTAAATCTGGGGCGAAGATTTCTTGTAATCAGAGGAGATTTATGCGCCGGATGGCTTTACACAATAAACCCCCGGTTACATTAAGTTTCTAATCGTTGTTTGAATCTGTCAAAAAATAAAAAATAAAATAAAAGGAAAATATAAAGCGGGAGGATAAACCCCCCTGACCAGCGGCCCCCACTCCCCCATGGCCCATCTCCCCCCTCCTGGGCCAGCCCCTTTGAGCCACGGGCCGGCCCGGCCACCTCCCCCTCTCCTTATCCCCAGAAAACCCTAACCCCCACCTCCCTCCTCCCCGTCCCCCCTCCCGCCTCCCCGACCCGATCTGGATGGGGCAGGCTCCACCAACAGCCTCCCGTGTGATCCCCCTGGCCCGTTTCCCCACCCCCCGCCGCCATGTTCCTCCCTCCTCTCCCGCCTTGCCCAGGCAAGCCTCCCTCCCCCTCCATGCGCCTCCCCCAAGGCAGGCCAGCTTGACAGTGATCATCTCGGCCCTCCCCATGCGTGCCTCCCGGCCCCTCCCGGCGCCCCGACCTCCTCGAGCAAACTGCCGAGACCACACCCTTTAGTGAGCCTCGACCTCCTCCTCCCTCTCCTGCGTGGGCGTTCCCCCCCCTCAGTCCCCTCCGGTCCCCTCCGACCGCCCAGCCCGAGCTCAGGCGCCCCCTCCCGTTTCCCCTCTCGCCCAGGCGGATCCGACCCGAGGCCTCGGCGGCGGCCGCCCGGCCACCGTGCCACCTCTCCCCTTTCCTTCTCCTCCCGTCGGCGGCGTTGGCCCTGAGCCAGTGCCTCCCGATCCCCTTCTCCGGCCCGACTCGTGGGGCCCCGATTCCCCCCCCGCCTTCTCCCGAGCCACCGCCTCGTGCCCCCTCCGTCGCTCGGCCGCCAGGCGCTGTAGTAACCCACCCTTGACCGCCCAGCGCCCGATCCTTGGGTGGTCGCCCCCCAAGCCGGGCAGGTCTGCCGGATCAGGCGGCACCACCACCAGCGCCAGCACCCGTTAGGCCGTGACAGGGCCCCCATTAAGCAGGCGTTTTTAAAAGCAGTTCTAGAATTAAAAGTAATTAATCTAATTAACTAATTAATTAAACTAATTAAGTGGGATTAATGAAACCTAATCATTTGATTAGATTAATTGAATAATAATTAATTAAATTCTAATTAATTCTGCATTAATTAACACTAATTATTAATTAACTTAATTAACCTAATTAACTAAGGTTAATTGATGTCCAGTAGGCTAATTAAGCTAATAGTGTAGTATGACATGTAGGACCCACACTGGCGGGGTTGACTTAATCAACCCTGTTGGCTTAAAGCGTTGTCAAATGACCTCATCTTGATATCATAAATGCTTTGAAATTAATTAATTAATTAATAAAAAATTCAGTAATTAATAAAATCTTTTATAATTCATAACTTTTAATCCATAGCCGGTTAAAATATTTTCCTAACATGAAAGTTGCTCGAGGCGCCAGGGAACGATTCCGGATCTGCGATCCGTTAAGTCACACCATGCGTCTCCTAACGCCTGCCTAGAACCTTCAAACTTTCTCCTCGGAACAATCTAGTATGGCGGGGTGAATGGGCAGGATAACTTCGGGATGCCTTCCCCTAAACCGTGCCCTTCTTACCACACGTAGAGACACGCCTAGCTTGCTTCTTGGCATATCATGCATCAAATTTTGCATACATTATCGTGTATTCATTGTTTCTTCCCCTCTTCTCTTGATGAACTCTGAGGCCAAGCTATATGCAGTAGCCAGTTCGAACTCTGATCTTGTGATCGATCCTCTCTTGCCGAGCAACAGGAATGACCCCTTTTGATCATCCCGATATCTTGTTCATTCTCTTATTACTTGCACTAGATTTTTACTCTCATTATTATTGCTCCTATTACATTGCATAGCTTTATTTGTTGCACTTTCTTTGTTACCTACACCTTATCCTATTTGCTTAGTATGAGTTGATTTAGAGACCCACTCGGTGACCCCCCCACCATGTCCTTGTTGCCCTATTTCATCATTGAAGACCCGATCAGCGGGATCGAAGACCAGGCCCAAACATACATCACTCCCCACTTAGTTACTTTCGACACTACTAGGTTACTATCGAGTACGAGGGTGAAACCTCTATGCAGCCTCGATATTAACCACAGTAGTATAGTTATCCGGTTGTGGTCATCCGGTGATTTTCCCCATCTTTCTTCTTCCAAATCTGACTGCATGCGTACAACCCCTCAAGTGTGGACCTCGGTGAATCCTCTTATGTTCACCTTGGCGACTACATTGAGGGAATACACGGGGTGATTCCTCGTGTTTTCCCTTGATGTTTGGACTCACGGTTTCTTGGACTGTTACCGCTGTTACTTGGAAAGGCGGGTGCGACCGATGGGTACCAGCGTGTTAATTGCGTGATGTGGAGCAGGTTGACACGGAGGTGCCGGAAGATTCGGCGTGGCGGGCACCTAGCCCTTGGCAAGTCCTCGAGGCAGAACAGCGGGGTCACATCTTCGTGAGTCTCTGCTTGTTACCGCGTTCCTAATCCTACGATTTGGATATTTGATCGAGGCCTCGGCACGATAGCACTAACCATCCCGTGGGCTAAGTATGGGCGTTCCGTCGTATACATCAGCGAAGCTTATTAGGCGTCGGCGTCGGATGGCCTTGGCGGATTGCTGGAACGTGTTAGGCTGGAGTCTTCGGCCCCCATAGCGTCGGGAGTTCGGGAGATGGCCCATGACCCAGGGTAGGTTTAGTCGGCGTGCTGGCCTCTCTATTAAGCCTAGGTCGGGTTGCGGCGTTGTTTGCGAGGCGGGCATGACCTGGAAAGTGTTCGGCGGAGTTAGCGGCGTGGTGGGTAAGTTGGTGCACCTCGGGAAAACATCTATCGATAGCCTGTCCTCTGATAGCGGACACTTGGTTGTATCCGTCGATACAACTAGAACTGGTTACTTGAGATGAGACATGGATATGAGCATTGGATTGTGATGATAACGGATAGTATGGCTCCGGGACTTCTTTCTGGCAGGAGTCGAGAAGGATCTCTGGCGAGGTTGATAACACTCTGCTACTTTAAGTTATGTTACTCTACTCCCTCTTGTTTCTTTGCAAGATGGTGGTTTCGGAAGATGCTAGTCTTCGTTAGGACTAGAGCCTTCTCTCTTTTGGCATTTACGCGTCAGGTCCGATATGGCCTTTACATATATCCATGCATATGTAGTGTAGCTCCTTGCTTGCGAGTACTTTGGATGAGTACTCACGGTTGCCTTTTCCCCCTTTTCCCTATCTCTACGATTCTGCAACGCGATGGAGCCAGGATCTAGGGCCCGCCTCGGCGACTACTACTCGGGCGCCTACTACTGCAGCCCGGCCAGCGGCGACCGGGAGTGACCTAGGAGGATCCGGCGGAGGCCTTCCTCTTCGTCTGTATCCCAGTTTGTGTAGCCATCTTATGGCACCTTGTTTAACTTATATGTTCTCGGATATTGTTGCTTCATGACTTCGTCTATGATCGAGCACTTGTATTCGAGCCCTCGGGCCCTGGCTTGTATTATGATGCTTGTATGACTTATTTTATTTGTAGAGTTGTGTTGTGATATCTTCCGTGAGTCCTTGATCTTGATCGTACACATTTGCGTGTATGATTAGTGTAGATTGAATCGAGGCGTCACAGCTCCACTTTCAATATGTATCCAGATTGAGACTCGAGTCATCTAGATTAGTGTTAAAACTTGCATCGGCGTAACCCTGCGGGCTCTTTTATCACCTCCATAATCGAGAAATATTTCCTTAGTCCTCACTAAGGATGTTCTTGACCAATGTCCGATGATCTACTCCTAGATCACTTTGTACCTCCTTGCCAAATTCGAGCAAGGTATACAATAGATGCAGTACCAGCATAGCATACTTTATAGAACCTATGGTGAGGCATGGGAATGACTTTCATTCTCTTTTCTATTTTACTGCTGTGGTGGGTTTGAGTCTTACTCAATTTCACACCTTTGCAACAAGGCAAGAACTTTTCTTTGGTGTTCCATTTTGAACTACTTCAAAATCTTGACAAGTATGTACTTATTGAAAAAACTTATCAAGCGTCTTGATCTATCTCTATAGATCTTGATGCTCAATATGTAAACAGCTTCACAGGTCTTTCTTTGAAAAACTCCTTTCAAACACTCCTTTATGCTTTGCGGAATAATTCTACATTATTTCGATCAACAATATGTCATTCACATATACTTATCGAGAAAGGCTAGTGCTCCCACTCACTTTCTTGTAAATCTGAGGCCTTTCAAAGTCTGTAAAATCATATCTTTGATCAACACATCAAAGCGTATATTCAACTCGAGATGCTTGCACAGTCCATTGATGGATCATTGGAGCTTGCACATTTTTAGCACCTTTAGGATTGACAAAATCTTACGGTTGCATCATATACAACTCTTCTTCATTAAGGAATGCAGTTTTGACATCCATTTGCCAGATTTCATAAAATGTGGCAATTGCTAACATGATTCGGACAGACTTTTAAGCATTGATACAAGTGAGAAAATCTCATTGTATTCAACATCTTGAACTTTGTCTAAAACCTTTTTGACAAGTCTAGCTTTGTAGATAGTAACACTACTATCCATCATCTTCCTCTTGAAGATCCATTTATTTAACATGGCTTGCGATCATCGAGCAAGTCAATCAAAATCCATACTTTTGTTCTCATACATGGATCATATCTCAGATTTTATGGCCTCAAGCCATTTGCGGAATCTGGGCTCATCATCGCTTCCTCATAGTTCGTAGGTTCATCATGGTCTAGTAACATGACTTCGGAACATGATTACGTACCACTCAGTGCGGATCTTACTCTGGAAGATCTCGGGTTTGGTAGCAACTTGATCTGAAGTTTCATGATCATCATCATTAACTTCCTCACTAATTGGTGTAGGAATCACGAACTGATTTACGTGATGAACTACTTTCCAATAAGGGAGAAAGGTACAATTACCTCATCAAGTTCTACTTTCCTCCCCTCACTTCTTTCGGAGAAACTTCTTCTCTAGAAAGGATCCATCTTAACAACAAAAACTTGCCTTGGGATCTGTGATAGAAGGTGTACCCAATAGTTACCTTTGGGTATT
>JAHIAM010011305.1:0-13328 GCA_021605205.1 Aegilops longissima
GCTCCTTTCAATTCTGTATGGGCGAAAATGTGAGCGCCTCTTAAGTGGTGAGAAATCGGGAAAGACAACTCTTTGGCCGGATATGATCCGAGAAGCGAAGAAGCAGGTTCGCGTTATTACGTGAAATTGAAAACAGCCCAATCTCGTCAAAAGAGCCAATATGACCACAAGCATAAGCCTATGACTTATGAAGTTGGCGAGAAGGCTTACCTTCGGGTTACTCCTTTGAAGGAACCATCGATTGATATCAAGGCAAATTGGCTCCTCGTTACATTAGACCCTTTCGCATTCTTGCCAAACGAGGAGAAGTTGCCTACCAATTGGAACTACCTCTGCATCTTTCCAGAGTTCATGATGTCTTCCATGTTTCTCAACTCAGGCGTTGCTTCTCGGATCCTATCCGTGGAGTGAACCACAAAACGCTTGATCTCCAAGATAATCTCACATATCGAGAATATCCCGTTCGTATACTTGATCAAGCCGAGCGTACCACTCGACGCCAGAATGTCAAGTTTCTCAAGGTTCAATGGTCAAACCATTCCGATCAAGAAGCTACTTGGGAAAGGGAGGATCGCCTTCGACTTGAGTACCCCACCTTCTTTCTGACAGATCCTAAATCTCGGGACGAGATTCTTTTGAGTGGGGGTGAGTTGTCACATCCTAGCTAGTCCATGCATTAGAGTGTTGCATCATGTATACTTTTTATCAGAAACTTGAATTGGGGAAGCAGAACCCCGAACCCCTCGAATCAACTAAGGTTTACTAAAAATATTTTCAATGAACCTGAATTGCCCTTCTAAAAAGTTCACCCTCTTTGTCTTGGGTTAGAACCTCTGGCAAAATTGGTGCACAATTTTCTAGGTCAACAGAAGGTCATTGAATTGAATCATATGTAAATTGCATTTGGGCATCTAAATGCTAGTAAATATTTTGAATGCTCAAATAATTATGAAAATAAGTGTTGGCTGTTGGAGATTTTCTAAACAGAGCCTATGATTATTTTCAGGATTTTTAGAAGTGCCTAACTACTTTTAATAAGTCCACAAACTTACAGAATAATAGAAAAGGAAAACCAAAAGCAAGTAGAGGCTTACACTGCGCCCATCTGGCAAGCCACTGCCCGGCCCAGCCCACCGCTCCGTGAGCTGCTTGGCGGCCGAGCAGGCAACCAGTGCTCGGCAAGCACCAGCGCCTGCATGCAGCTGCCGCCGCCCTGCCTCCTCCTCTCACCGTTCACGCCTGGTGGTCACCCTCCTCCCCGAGCTCGACCAGCCTCTCTCCTCCAGCTCCGTCTCCCTCGCTTCGCCCGCACCATGGACAACGCTGCGCGCGCCACCGTGAAACGCGCTCTCCGTCGTCCCTGCGCGCCATCCGTGTCAAGCTCGCCGCCCTCCTCTCCTTGAGCAAGCCGAGCCCTGGCGCTTGCTTGCCTCGGGCCTGCCCGACCTCGCCCGACTCCGCCACGCCCGGAGATCCCTTTTCGTCACCGCCGCACCAACTCTTCCCGACCGTCGACTACACCATCGTGACCGCGTGAGCTCATCTACTCCTTCCCTTCTCATTCTCGCTCTCGAGCCCTCCATTAACCCGTGGAGCTTCACCACGCGCCACCGCCGAGCTCGTCGCCGGCGTGTCTCCGCCAACCACCGCCACACACCGTGTCTAACACACTCACCGCTCGCGAGAGTCAACGCACCACCACGTGCCTCGCCGTGCCCGTAGTCATAGGTCCATCTTCACCCGACTCCGGCGACCTCCAAGGTTGTCGCGGCGTTCCGCCACCAGGCTCAACCACCGCCACCAAAGCGCTGCGGTTTGTTCCCGCTACGTAGATGGCCTCCGCCGCTAATTTGGTCGCGGAATGCAAATGCACTCTCACGCCGCGTCAGGCCTCGCTGCGGCTAAGCATGGCGTGTTTGACCCTTGACTTTGACTAGGATGGGCCGAGTTGACTCCACGAGTCTATGACAAGTGGGCCCTTTGCTAATTAACCCAGATTAGTTTTAACTAAATTGATTAGTTTAATTAACTGCTGACATCACGGGACCCACTGGTCAGTTGACTGGGCGTCCCCTTTGACCATGCGCGTCACCACGCGCTTCTTTGCATAATAACTAATTTCTGGATTTTGTATACAGAAAATTCTAGAAATTGTTGCAAACTTCAAAAAATCATAGAAATTAATCTGTAACTCCAAATGCAAAGATTTATATATGAATTTTGATCGGAAAAAATCAATCTATCCATTGGTAATAGTTTCATGCATGACAGAACAAGTTAACCTTGCTGTTTAAGCAGAATAAGATAATGCACTAATATGGCTATGTTAAATGAACTAGCATTTGAATCTTTGATTCAAATGAGTTCATTCCTTCCTGTTCTAGCTTGCATTAGGCCAAGACACATTCATATTTCCATGTCATAGCATGCATCATATTGTTGCATATCGTCATGTGTTGATTATGTTAGGTGTGTCTTTCGTGGTGAGTTACGTCTCGAGGATAACCCCGAATATCGATCGAAGGCGTACCCTACTACCTCTACATCCGACAAGCAACCCATTGATCATTCGATACAAACCCATGATCTCGCTTCGCTCTTGTTCTTTGCATTAAGACAACACGTTTCAAACTCTTTGTGTCTGCGGTAGTTGAACCCACTTCCTATGCATGACTGTCATTGCCACGAAACTAGATGAAACCCACTAGTATGTGTAGGAGTTGATTGAGCCATATTGTGTTTCCTACCATGCTATGCTTGCTATGCTTAGAGTTGTGTCAGGTCGGCTCATGGGATGATGAACTAGAGTGAAAGGTTGTGTCGATAGCTGAGTGAAGTGTTGAACACGATTTGGTAAAGGTATCGATGAGAGGCCATGTAGGAGTACATGGTGGGTTGTTTCATTGAAGCCGTGCTTAAGGCGAGATCTGTGTGTGTGATTTAAGACTCAGCTACTACCACAGTTGGGATCCTTAATTGACCCCTCGACATATTAACCACTCTTGTCCTCTGTCGGGAGTTGCAAAGTAGTTTACGTGTTTGTAGCATCTGGGGCCGCATGGCGACCTTAGGGTGGGCTGTGTTGCGGTAGGCACGTGGCTTGTACCGATTCGCCGTTTGGTGTCTCGGGAACCCTGCACACATCGTTCGGGGCCGTTAGTGGAAACCTCGGCGGACTCCTGCGGATGGAACCGAATAGGCGATAAACTGGACAGGGACTCGTGTGTTTAGTCGGTCGTGGCCGACACCATGTTGAGCTTTCGAAGGTTACAGGTACATGTTGTGTAGGCGCGTCGTGGTGAGGGTGTGAAAAGTACACCCTCGGGGTATGAAACTATTGAATAGCGGTCCACGGTAAGACTACTTGGTCACCTATACAGTTCATAGACAAGTAAATGGATACTACTAAAAGCCTCAAGATAAGTGTGAGTACAGCGGATGGCCCTCTGTGGGTTGGCGAGAGGGTCCGCAGTGGAGTATTGTGTTGGTGATTAGTGGACTCGTTAATGCGACAAATGCTTTTCAAGTGATGTCACGTAGATAGCTTAGCCAGAGTCAAAGCTGGCTTCTGCAATAACTCCACTACCTTCTTGAGAATGTGCATGTATAGTAGGATTCAGTTGTAAGACTTCTGAGTACCTCCATACTCATGTTGCTTTAATTAATGTTTTTAGGCGACAACACCGCCCCCTCCGATGGGTTCTCGTAGACCTTGATGTCGACGGTGACTAGCCACCAGGTTGTGGTCCAAGACTTGTGAAGGGCCGATGTTGATAGAAGGGCTTCGTCAAGCCTTCTTTCCTTCGATATCTATACTCGAGACTAGTTTGCTTCGCATGTGCTTGTATGTTTGTATGACTTGAGTGTCGGGTCATGTGACCTATCCGTATGAACATGTATGTATGGCTCCTCGGAGCCTCTTAAATAAAGTACTTTGAGTTGTAGAGTTTTGTTGTGATGCCATGTTGTATGTACTCATATAAGGCATATTGTGTGTATGATTGAAATGCTTGGTATGAGTGGGATCCGACAATCTAGTTATTTATCCTTGGCAGCCTCTCATATGGGAAATGTAGTCTAGTGCTTGCTGGCGATAGTGTCCGCTACTGCCGTTCACGAGTCCTGCTTGCCGGCCTCTTGCTCTGGACACTTGGCTGGCCGACATGTGTTTCGCCGTTCGTGTCTCCCTTGAAATGTCATGCGGTGACACCGAGTCTGCCTAGCCTGCTACAGCCGGGTTACGGAATCCTTGTCGTGTCAAAACCGGCGGATCTCGGGTAGGGGTCCCGAGCTGCGTCTAGGCGGATGGTAACGAGAGACAAGGGACCACGATGTTTTACCAGGTTGAGCCCTCTTGATGGAGGTAAACCCTACGTCCTGCTTGATTAATATTGATGATATGTGTTACAAGAGTAGATCTACCACGAGATCAAGAGGCTAAACCTAGAAGCTAGCCTATGGTATGATTGTTCTTAGATCCTCTGGACTAAAACCCTCGGTTTATATAGACCTTTGGATAGGGTTAGGGTTACCAGTGGGTTACAATGGTAGGAGATCTACATATCCGTATCGTCAAGCTTGCCTTCCACTCCAAGGAAAGTCCATCCGGACCGCAGGGCGAAGTCTTCAATCTTGTATCTTCATAGTCTTGAGTCGGCCGATGATGATAGTTGACTATCCGGACACCCCTAATCCGGAACCCCTTAGTAGCCCAGACAGGGCTTCAATGACGGGTCCGGCGCATATTGTCTTGGCATTGCAAAGGCGGGTTCCTCCTCGAATAATTTAGAAGATTGTGAACACCAGGATAGTGTCGCTCTGCAAAAATAAATTCCACATACCAAGTAGAGAATAATATTACACAAAATCAATCTGGCGGCGTGATACGTGGCTGCGTCGCACCACTACCAAGCCTTTACTCAAATTGTTTTCTTGTTCCACCTCAAGGCGTTTAGCGGCGGTTTCTTAGCGCGTCTTGTCGAAGTAGAGATCGTGTTCCCCTTATTCGAGTTCCCATCAATACGGATGTGGGTAACCTAACGGCGCTATTGATTGTGGCGCAGGAGATAGCGAGTTTTACGGGCGGTGGGGACACATGTTTTGTCCGCCCATATAAGGGATAAAGATCAAACCCTTTTACCGTGCCTTCTTCCTCCTTGGCTTATCTATCTCGCGAACTTCGAGCACCAGCGCCCAAGTCCGCACTTCTCACCTCAACCTTCTCCAACTATGTCGGAGGCGGGAGGCAAGTGGATGGCCTCCTCCGTCACGGAGTGCAGATCAGAAGCTGCTGGCGCGGATATTAATCCAGCAACATCGCGCGCCAGCTCCCCGGCGAGGGAGGCTGTCCCCAACCCAGGCCCCATGAGAGGTAGTATTTCTTCCCCATTTCCTCCATGGGCTGGGCTTCCCACTTCATCCCTTTGTCAGGGGCTCATGTTCTACTCGGCCTAGATTTCCAAGATCTGGCCCGAATTTTATCCTCAACATCTCGGCGTTTATCGTGGTATGCGAAACCTTCCTCGCATCAGCCCCACTTGACATGGCTCAAGACCTTGATGTCAAGCGAAGGTTGTGAAGAGCAGCCAAGCGAGTCGGAAGCGCCATGGTGGGCAGGATGTCCCACGTTCGTGGTTGGAGGGCACTTTGTGGAAACCATCAAGGGTGGCAATCGGGGTGGTTCTATATCACCGAGCGCATGACCGTGATGGGCAGCTGCCCCAATTCAGATCTGGCATCCCTACGGCTCACCTCTGGAAAGAGAGTGGCGGATTTGGGGATTCGGAGGGGCCGGACTCAGCCTGTATTCGAAGCTGGTGGACAGAAGCTCAAGCTTGTCAGCGTAGTCAGGTCATGCTCATCGGCGGATTCTCCCATGCCGTGACAGGGCTTCAATATGTGGGAGTTTGATCCGGCGCGCACCAGACCCTGGCGGGCTCTTGACACTACGTGCGAAGATGTGCGGAAGGTGTTGTTCAAGGCGCGAAGCTCCCATCGCTACGAATCTGGATTCCATCAGGCGTCCAGTGGAGTAAGTGATTTCACCACTTGTTCTCCATAGTTTGGCTCTATCACGGGATCTAAACTCCCTTTACCTTTGACAGGACTGGCTGGTAAAGGCGAGCGATACCTGTCGGCCCCATTACGGAGAGGACCCAGGGCGCCCTCTTAGAGGCTGCTGGCTCGGCACCCGTGGTGCGGAGAAGAAGGCCAAGAAAGGCGCCAGGGGACTCGGAAGAGTTCCGTTTTCAGGTGCTATCGGATGATGAATCGAGGCCGACTCCTCCCAGGTGAGGAGGAGAAGAAAACCTCTCCCGTGAAGGAGGGAAGAAAGGAAGGCCTCCCCAACAAGGGGGCGAAGAATCAGAAGGAAAAACTCTTCCCGGACTGCTCCTGCGCTGATGTGACAGCGAGACTAGCCTCCAAGGGCCAAGCCCTAGCGAGATCGTAAGCATCCGGACTCTCGAATAACTTTAGTTTTACCTTTTAGCACGTAATGTCTTTCTAATGCCGCATACAACCCTGCAGTCCATAGGATGATCTTCCCGTTTCACGGCGGGTCCTTAGTCGTCGGATATGGATTCCCTTCGCTGCCTCCTCCCCGATGCCAGAGACGGCGAGTGGGATCCAGGAAAGGACCCACCGGAGGATGAAGCCCGAAGGTGTCACAGGACACCCTCCCGGACTTTGCACGGACTCAGCCCGGAGGCCACGATCGCTCCAGTCCGTGCGACCCCGCCGTAGAAGGAGACCTGACATGCTCGCCTCCGTCAAGCGGAGTGCGGATAATTTCTGGATCGCTCAACAGCGCCTCCATTGAAGAGAACACCGCTGTTATGAGTGCGGTGATTGAAAGTTCAGCTAAGCGGGCTGACGGCCTTGACAACCTTCTAACGGGCTTTGAGGTAAAATTTCAATATATAAAATGGTACCGCATAGACGGTAGCCCACGATGCTCGATTCGGTGTTGGAAGAAAAGCGGACTGAGGATCTTTAGAAAGATAAATGCAGGAGTCATAAAAATATGTCAATATGGGATTGCAGGCTGTCTGCGACCTCCACCGCCTTGTCTGCGAGGTCAATACTTGAAGGAAAACCTCGGCGGTCGAGGACAAGCTCGGCCATGCCAAAGCAGCTCGAGGAACAGAAGGTGAGTAATACCTTATGAAAATTGCACCTTCTGAGAAAAGGATTTGGTTGCAAGAAAAATGACAAGGATAACGTGGGTATTGAGGGGCCACTAACGAGGTGGCGACCACTGAAGGAGGTGGTGGCAGCGGCGAGCGTAATCTTGACAGCCGGAGGCGCACCAGCGGAGAAGCAGGAGGTGCGGGTGGCGGAGGCTACAAGAGCTCGAGGATCTCATGAAAAAACATGAGAGCTTGGGCGTGACTCGAACTTCGAGTCTGAGCTTGCTTGACTCTTGAGAGTGCCAAAGCCGCTAAGGCGAAGCCTACAAGGCCCTCCGGAGATTGGTGGTGAAGAAAATAGCAGCGGTAAGGCATTTTTCATGCAAAGTAAGCATGTGAATGTTAATTACATTACTTACCGGTCGGAGCTCTCGAGGCGTTCGAGATCTTCCTCGTAGCATGTCGATGCTGCGCATTCTACGGGCGAGAAGGGAGCTCGCGGAGAAGGTCTTCGGTCTCGAGTATGATGAGGCGGACATCCGGTGCCCATAGCGACCAGCTGAAGCAGCTGGTCGAGCTCCTAAAGCGGCGAACAGGCCATGAAGAACCTCATAGTTGTTGTGTGGCGAAGGAGGCCATGCACAGGAGCTACTTGACTGGTGTGGCGGTGATGGATGCGTGCTCGTGGGTAGAAGTCATCAAGCATTCCGCTTGTATTGAGGGTGCCCGTCGGGCCTTGCCAGCGCAAAGGTGCCTTTGAGGGCAAGATGGATGCCCAGGCTCGTGTGGACCGCCTACCGGAGGGCAAGGAGCATCTACGCCGAGATGTATTATAAGAGTGTCTTGAAGGCGCCGCACTATTGCGGGTGAGTGCTCCAAAGATGTAATATTTGAGTAGACTCGCATTTTGTTATCATGCGTTGAAAACTTAGTCCATATCGCTAAGAAATGCTTGTTAATTTAAATATTACCTTACTGTCGACCGTTTATCAAATCTGAGAGATGGCAAGTCGTGACTTCAGCCCCCATGCCACGAGTGCTTTGGGGTGTTCGGGATAAACTTGGCGCTCTTGTTCCCATTTTGGGTCCATCTAGGTAGGCGCTCAACACAGCGAACAAAGACAGCGGACTTATAATGCTTGAACACTCTCCTTAGCCAAGAATTCTATAATTTTAAATTTGTGAAGCCCTAGTCTTCGGAAGGCGAATTTGGGCGCTATCACGCCTTGGCGGACAGTATCGGCTCCTCGCTCTAAGCGGCATAAGTCTTTAGGACTCGAAAAAACCTCTCGAACAGCGACCGGCTCTCGCCTCATCATGATGGTCAGTTTAGCTTTCTCCTTTAGGCGTTAACCCAGCTCATGGGCGGAATCGTGATGGTTCTCCAGTGCTACCTTAGCCGATATAGACGTAAGGTACCAAAACATGGGGCAGGGAAAACCCAACTATTGACCCAAGACATGATTGAACCCGATGCATATAGTGCTATAAGTTAGGTGCCGCACTTGTGAAAGTGTTCGGACTCATCACACCATAATGCTGGAAACATAAGCCCCTGGTGTATATTTAGCCGTACCAAAGTGTACGGATGCAACATGCCGTGAATGAACATATGTATGAAAAAGAAATGCAATTATAAGCAAAAAGGTACTGCATTGTTTTATTCAATGAGTGCTGCTACGTATGCGGAATGATACAAATAGTGCGATAAGCAAGGTATGGGACTGTTGAACTTGTCCCCCTCCAGGGGTAGGCTGCAGATTGGTGTATAAAAATGCTCGTAATGGAGACCACCTGATATTCGTTGTAGCCTTTATCCTTCCTGGCTGTTGCATCGTGAGTTGGCAGGTGCTGCTGCCGACAGGGCTTTGACAAGCGGAGTCCTATGGGTAAAAAGTAAAAGGTAAAAAGAAAAGAAAAAGCGACACACTTGAGAGCCCCTCGTGTGGTTGAGCCATGATCTGGGTTTATCGTGGTCGTGCCCCTCTCCCCATGCCCATGGTATCTTCAAAGCATAATGGTGTCTGCGAAGGACCTGCTTTGGCGTTTAGCGAGGCTTGGGTTGAGACACGCCTACTACTGGCGATGCTCGAGCGTGCCGGTGGTCTTGTTGTAAGTTACTCGGTGGCGCTTAGCTGTCGGCAGCTACGGCGGACTCGAGAATTACCTTAGAGGCTGCATGCGCTTCCGCGAGACGCTGTATGTTCCTCCGTGCGGAAGAGCGTTCGGTGTTTCCGTTGACCGTGATGACTCCTCGAGGGCCTGGCATCTTGAGCTTGAGGTATCGTGGTGCGGCACGCGTTGAACTTTGCAAGCAGCGATGCGTCCAGAAGCAAGGCATGATAGCCACTGTGGAGCGGGACTATGTGAAGATTAACTCCTCGCTTGAAGTTATCAGGGGATCGAAGACCACTTCGGTGTAATTGAGCATGTACAATTGGCTTCTACACGGTATGGCGCCTTTAAAGGTCGTTTTGGTAGGTTTAATCCTTGAGGGTCTATGCCCATTTGCGCTTGTATCTGGTAAAGCAGGTTGAGTCTGCCGCCAATCCATCGGGACTCTGGTTAGGTGAAATCCGCCGACAATTGGGTCTAAGACCGGTGCGGCCGAACCCGCGTGGCGGATCTTGGTGGGGTGGTCCCGGTCCAAAGTGTTCGGGCGGAAGAACATGGATTGAACTTTGGGGCCATGGCTCCATCGTGTGACATCCACAGTGCGCTTCCGCTCCCTTTTGGGTATGTGCGTTGCGTATCGTGTTCACCGTCCACACCGTGGGAAACCCTTTGTCCTCTATTGTTCGGCGGTTGGGTCTCGTCCTTGTCATCGCTATGCAGCTCCTTGTCATTGTTTTTCGGCAATTATCTTGCCTGCCTGCTTGAATACTCCAACGTCCCTGTTGGTGTGGTTAGCTGGCTTTTGAGTGCCGTGTTCGCTACAAGCGGTCGAGTATTAGGCCCAAATTGGACGGACGGAGTAGTTCTTTTGAGCGGCTTTTCCGTGACCGGGTTTAGAGCCTCTGAATCCGGCATTGGTAGCCGTATCCTCAATATTATCGCCGTTAATGCGGCGTTTGTTTTATTCGGAGCGGCCTGCCATTTCGGTCCTTGAAGTCGGACTGCGGAATTTTTGCTGAGGTTGTTGCTGCGTGCTAGCCATGTCCTCACCAGCGAAGCGGGTCATGAGTGCGTGAGGGCTGCCATGGATTTGGCTTTTCTGTCCTAGGTGCGGGCAAGCCACTCGTCGCGGATGTTATGCTTGAAGGCTGCGAGGGCCTCCATACGGACGTCAACGATTTGGTTTTCTTGGTTAAAAGCGTGTCAAAATTGCTGGCGATTAGATGCGGCTGCTGAATTATGTGGCTTAGGTCATCGGTCGGTGGTGGTACATAAGTGCCACTGGAAGTTATCGAGGAATCGGCTTCGGTCCTCCAGCTTCCAATTGACTTCTGGCGGCAAGCTGTTGAGCCAATGCGGGCTGGTCCTTTAAACGAGGGGAGCTATTTGATGGCGTGAAGATGCGTCACCACGGGCCATGTGGATGTGAAGGAGATAGTCTTGATCCAAGTGCGGGGTCTGTTGTGCCATCATAGGATTCAATATTGTGAGTTTAAACCCTTGAGTTTGATGATCCATTACTTCGTCATGAAGCATAGTGGGTGTCTGGCGCCTCTGTCTTGGGTGATATCACGGCGGAGCTCAAAAGAGCTTTATGCATTTTGTTAAGCCCGGCGGACTTCTGTGTCGAGGCGACGGTTGTAAATCCGTCGCATGGGCGCCGCGATCCATAGATCGATCTTGATTGTCTTTCCTTGTCCTCAATATATCTCTGAGGTCGGGCGTTCCCCTTTGGCGTGTGCTTTTGGGCGATCAGGAGTGCGGTTCTAGTGAAGGGCCTAGAGGCCTCTGTCGTGACCACGGGGTGGTCGGTCAACCGTATTGTCTCCTGGTGATGCGGGTTCGTAAGCCTCCTCCTCTAATCGGAGAGCAGCTTGTGTTTAGGGTAGCTTTGGAGGGCGTTCGAGCTCATGCTCTTGACGCGTACTTGATCCATCGTCGGCTAGCAGATCTGATCAGCTCTAAGCTGTTCTGCTTTTCTTGAGGCTGTTCGCCGTGGCCATAAGCCTGCGTCTGAACGCTCTTGTTCAATGGGATCCTCGGGCACGGCGAATTCATCGTCGTCGAGAACTTCTTTTCTCGGAGGGCATATAATCCTCTACCTCTTCTTACGCGCTCTCTCGTGAGGCTGGCGTCTCCCTCCTCTGCGAGAGTCCTGCTGGAGGGTTTTCTTCGGCCTTGTCGGGGTGTTATTATCTCCGTGCGGAATCACCGTTTTTCTGTGGCGGGATTTAGGCCCGGCGCCCGGCGTCGGCCGGTTGCTTCTTGGAGGTCATCCTCCGTTGTTCCATCGCCGTTCCCATCTTTTGGGATGTCCACCATGTATATATCGTATGGAGGTGGCCTTCGTGCCCTATAGGCGATGGGTCTTGGTAAGTCTCGGCATCGTCGTCCATACCGTCGATGTCTGGAGTTGTAGTCTAACATGTCGGTTAGATCGTGCGGCGGCTACCAAGTGGGTGGTGGGTGGGCGTTGAATTTCTTCGTCGTCCGCATCCCAACCTTCTGACCGTAATCCGGTCGGGCTCTCGAGATAAAGAGAGACTTTAGTGAATTCAGGATGCGCCAAAGGCGAGTGCTGAAAAGATGTCATGGACGGTGAACTCCATGACCGGCGTAATCGGATTCGATTGGCGGTAGAGGGGCTCGAGTCCGGAGAGTCCGGCACCACGAGTCAAGGTCTTCCATAAAGGACAGGGATAGAGTTGGCTCAATCGTCGTAGAAGTCGTAGCCCCGGCGGTGTCAACCACTCGTCCTCGATCGGGAATCGGCTCCGGCTTAAGGTGCGGGCGGATCTTGATGCGACCCCGAGGCCTTTGTTGGTGCGAGCTAGATCATGCCCATCGAGGCAGTCGCGGCAGCTTAGGCATGTAGCTCGAATCCGTCGAAGATCAAGTCTCCGCGGATATCGGCCGTATAGTTCAAACTTCAAATCAGACCTGGCGGCCGGCGTAGCTTCGATCTGCTCCGGATGGCCAGCGAATTGGCCCGGATGCAAAAGCCACGAATCTGAAGATCTGTCAGGGAGAAAGGTCTCACCACGGACTGCGTCGTTTTGATGATCGAAGGAGCCATCGGACCTATCGGTGGCGACAGGAGGAACTCTCAATGAAAGCACCAATGTCGATGTCAAAACCGGCGGATCTCGAGTAGGGGGTCCCGGCTTGCGTCTAGGCGGATGGTAACGGGAGACAAAGGGACACGATGTTTTACCCGGAGTTGGGCCCTCTTGATGGAGGTAAAACCCTACGTCCTGCTTGATTAATATTGATGATATGTGTTACAAGAGTAGATCTACCACGAGATCAAAGAGGCTAAGCGCTAGAAGCTAGCCTATGGTATGATTGTTCTCGTCCCTCGGACTAAAACCCTCCGGTTTATATAGACACGGATAGGGTTAGGGTTACCAGTCGGTTACAATGGTAGGAGATCTACATATCCGTGTCGCCAAGCTTGCCTTCCGCCAAGGAAAGTCCCATCCGGACACGGGACAAAGTATTCAATCTTGTATCTTCATAGTCTTGGAGTCCGGCCGATGATGATAGTTGACTATCCGGACACCCCTAGTCCGGAACTCCCTCGATCCTGTTAGCCCGTGCTACAACCCGGTTCATCGTTGATGACCGACATGCTCGATGAGATTCATGTATGCCTGTCCCCATCGGTTAGTGCCACTTTGGCTTCACGACTAACCATTCGGCCGGGTTCTCTGTCATGTGGATGCTAGCGACACTATCATATCTGTGAGCCAAAAGGCGCCAAGCGGTCCCGGGCCATGGTAAGGCGACACCGTAGAATACCGTGCGTGAGCCGCAAAGTGATATGAGTGTTACCGGCTAGGTCGATGTGACTTGGAATCGGGGTCGACGTAAACTACCATTACCTCCACGATTAGCTGGATTATCTGCTGTCCTTTGGCATTATTGCTCTTCTTTCCCTTTCCGGTTTATCATCGTCGGACTTGGGGTCCCTTGTACCATCGAGTCAGCATACTTAACCAAAGCCGCCATGAGCATCCCCATGTCATTGTAGTGACGTTTGAGCCGTCCCAACACGCTTTAGGGGTATGAACCGACAATTGT
>JAHIAM010011306.1:0-37293 GCA_021605205.1 Aegilops longissima
AGAAATCCAACTTCCTTTAGCCAAAACTCACATTTCTGAATTTGGCATACAAGGGTGCCTCGGTTTCCAAAACCAATCTCAAATGTTCCTTGTGTTCCTCTTCATTCTTGAGAAAATCAAAATGTCATCAATGAACACCACGCGAACTTATCCAAAAACTCCATAAACACTTTGTTCATCGGGTTCATAAAATAGGTGGTGCGTTAGTCGGTCCAAATGACATAACGGTATACTCATCAGTCCATATCTGTGGTAAATCTGTCTTGGGTATGTCTTGCTCCCGAATCTTCAAGGATGGTACCACGATGCATAATCGATCTTAGAAAACACTTTGGCTCCTTGCAAGCGATCAAACAGATCATTTATCATTGGTAGTGGGTACTTGTTCTTGATTGTTACTTCATTCAATCCGATAATCAACAACCATTCTCAATGATCCATCCTTCTTCTCTACCAATAAAGCGGGTGATCCCCAAGGTGAAGAACTTGGGCGAATAAAACCTTTATCCAATAGTTCCTTAATCGCTTCTTAATTTCTGCCAAATCCTTTGCGGGCATCACTGCATTCCCGATATCGGACTTTGTTCACGGCACAGCTCGATCAAAAACTCAATGTCTCTATCCGGCGGCATTCACGGCAACTCTTAGGAAATACATCGGATATTCCTTCACCGGTACTTCTTCTGTACCACTCTGTTAAGCAATTAACTTGTCTCCTCGGCTCGTCGTGATACATATAATCCTTCTTCCTTACGGTGTGGTGAGCAAAATTGACCTTGCGGTACAATCTATGTTTCCTCCATACTTTGATAACCAATCCATTCCTAATATCACATCCAATCCTTGGGATTCCGAACTATTAGGTGCGAGGGAAAACATAGTGTCCGATCCTTAGTGGTGATCGATCACACCATTTACTAGCCATGTACTCCTCGGGTGAGGTTACTAGCATGGGTGACCTAAGGGCTTGGGTTGGTAACTTGCTTATCCACAAATCCTTGATATGTATGAATCGATGCACGGTATCAAAAAGAACAAGCTGCGATAAAGACAACCAAAACTTACGATTCTTGCATCGGGCTGATCTTCAACCTCCTCCACATCAATGTGGTTCACTTGTCCCCTGTTGAAAGGGTTGGGCTTCTTTCGAGCTTCCATTGCCATTTCCATTCGGCTACGGCAGTCATTTGCATAATGCCCGATCTTGCGGCACTTAAAGCAAGTAATGTGACTCGAGTCTACCTTGGATGGTGTAAACGGGTTGGTGCGGTTATCCGTTGCTTCCTCCATTCCGTTCCCATTCTTGGTGTCATTATGGTTGTCGAATTACCTCCTCCATGGGTATCTGAACTGAATTCCTGATTTAGGGGTATAGCGTGGCTTCTCTGGGATCTGAGTTATACTTCCTTGTCCATACTTCCTTGCAGTTCTCAATTCTTCTCTTTCCTTCAATCATGAGGCTCGGTCTACTAACTCCTGGTAGTTGTTGAAACTTGCTACCATCAATGGCATCTGAACTCATCATTCAGTCCTTCTAGAAACTTCTCTGTTTAGCTGCATCTTAGCGTCATACGGGGCATAACGTGCTAATTTGCTAAAGTCATCCGTCTTGTTGATCCTTCCTCCTTGGCGTAAGTTGCGAAACTCACGCTTCTTCATAGCCATGGCTCCTTGGAAACATGGGCTGTCAAAGCTTCTTTGGCTGGTCCCATGTGGCGGTGTCTCGGGATAAGTGGCTGTGAAATTCTCCCACCATCTTCTTTGCGGGTCCTTCAAGTGATGTCTTGCAAACTTTACTCTTTCACCATCCGTGCATCCTGCGTAGTCAGCTCCTTCCTATCTTGAGCGGTCATCTGCTACAATTGGCTCGGTGCTCTTGGAATACACCGGCGGGTTCATCTAAGAAGCGAGTAGATGATCCGCGGTGGTGGTGGTGGCGGTGGGTTGTTGTTGTTGTTGTTGTTAACCAATGTTTGAATCGAGGGTATTTTGCTCTGGATCAATTGGGTGATCTCTGGCGGAAAAGCGAATCCGGTCGCGTCTGGAGGCATCGATGGGTTTAGAAAAGGAGAAAATGTAGAATAGAATGAGGTCTAAAAATCACTACCCAAATGCACATGAGCAAATGCACAAATCACTTCATTCAATCAAACAAGGGCTAAGCGATCTAACTATCCAAAAGTCGTGTACTATAAAGGTTTACATGGAGGAATACTACTAATATGTGGGGACTTCTAGTAATTTGAACCGGTGGAAGACTCCATGATGTACGCTCGACCGTCTTCAAAATCGGGTTCCTTGGATCTGAATCGTGTAAATCGATGTTGATGTAGTCGATTGGGTGTTCGACATCTGGTCTTCATTCTGACGCCAACTTCTTCTTGAGTTCTTGATCTCGTACTTAAGATCGTTATTGTGTCTCGCGAACTCGATCTCGTCCATATAGTCCTTGCGTGTAGTCTTTAGTTCTTCTTCCAATTCGATGATCCTTTCCTTCGTCTTCGCAACTCCAACATGTCATTGCATTTGATTCTCTGGCGTCGAATGTCTGATTTAACTCCTAGATGAACGCTGCAATGGATCTATCCTTCTTGGTGTTGAGCGTCGGTTGTCATCTCGGCGTCCAAAATCTGGTAGATGGTATCCTTGAGGTCTTCTTGATAGACTTCTCCAATGCGTCCCATGGTGATGTGAGCTGCCATGCTCTTTCCAGGACTCAAGTGGGTGCCTTGAAAACACTATCTATTGGCTTGGTGATCGGGGCAAATGTCCTTCTGGAGCGTGAGCATGAATCTTCAGCGCTCCTCTTGAGCGAGTGGCGTTGAAAGTCCGGTGAAGCTTGGTAATCCAATGTTCGGTACTTAGTAACTTCCTTCAAGTGAAATCCAAAAGGTGTGCCTTCATCCGGTTGGGTGTACTTGATCTTCGCGTCCGTCATCCTAAAGAGAGTAGAAAAGATGAGGAGTTAGAAAATGGGAAGAAGTAGTGATCTATGGCTTTAACTTAGTGGTGCGTGTCCTCGGTCGTGTGCTCGATACCATTCTACTGTAGCGACCGGACCGAATGGATCTAGCGCTACGTGCTCGTGTCATCCTGGATCGATGTCTTGACACCACAGTGCCGAAGGATTTATAGCGGTAGCAATCACACACTTATTACATCGTTGTCCACAAGGGCTGAATACAATAATATGGCTTAAGGCCATCTAATGATAACAGCGGAAGGCTTGGAAGATAAGCGAGTCCATCAACTCCAGCGGCATCCTGAGTATAGGACCACGACCTAACACCTTACTCATAAATCGAAAAGTGCATAGCGTGAAAAGTTGCAGCCAACAGGTCGACACATGGAATATCTTGGCAATGTAACACATAAATAGCAATGAATGAATAAGCCTATACTACATGCATATTTGGTGGTGGTAAGGCTCTCTGATTATTGCATAAAGCTGATTTTCCCTACATCAAAGGAATAATTTTATTTAACTATCATGGTGGTTGTTAAACATTGAGAATGGTTGACAGCATCCTCAATCCCAATTAAAAGTACTCATCAAAACCAATAACTTTTATTTAGAAGTAACATGTTGAGATTCACATGATAATCAAGTCTGGATACTCAAATTGTCCATAACAGGGACCGACTAATCATGATTAGATTATACACTCTGCGAGAGGTTTGCACTTTTCCCCACAAGACTCGATCGCCTCGCTTGATTCTGACTTACATGGTGTTTGAAAGCGGATGGCCAGACATAGTCTTCGAAGCCTACACCTTACATGTGGGTAGACAGTACCAACTATATCCCCTACATCAGCTAGCCTACCGTGAAGTTACTATGACTTAGTCAACTCGCGGAGCCCATAATTGGCTTGTGGCTGCACGTAGTTCGGTTTGAATAATCTTATGATCCCTTAGAGCACGGGTGGCGGTCAGAAGAAATCTGAGCAGTCTGATAGAAACCGGTGCCTCAATCCACCCGGATGTGTGTTAGGTTGCCACCTTAGATAAACCATTAATTAACAATCTCACATCATCATGGATATTCACTCACCCAATCACGTCTACTAGCATAGCATGGCATGAACAAGCAAGCGTAGAAGTAACTCCCAAGGTTTCATAAGTAACAGGTAATAGGTACTACCTCAATCTACTTCCCGATACCCACAATTTAATTAGATCCTAATCATGCAAGTGTTTGAGGAATAGATCTAATGCATAAAACTGGTATGAGAAGTATGATCAAAGTGTTACTTCCTTGATGATCCTGAGTCCTAGAATTGAAGTAACAAGCGGCGCCTCGGGTGATCTAGCGACAAACAACAAGCATACAATAAGTACTCATCTAATGCAGAAATCTCGAATAAAAGATCTAACGAAAGTTCAACTTAGAACCACGGTTGCAAAGAATCGAATCAAAACAAACTCCGAAAGTCGAAACTCGAGAAGAGCGTCTCGGTTTAGCGATCTGAAATTAGGTCAAAATTTCACAGTGGCAAAACTCTGTGAAAGTAGGGTAGTCGAACGCGGTTTCGTTCTGAAACTCGGTAGCGATCACGATTAGATAAGCGGCAGAAATAAAGCAGTTTGAAAATCGATCTGAAATCAAATCGAAAATAGCGGATTAAATCCGATTAAAAGAAAAGCGACGAGCGAGTTAAAAGCGAGCGTTAGATTAGCGAAGCGAATCTAACGACGCGTTCCTTTGAAGCGAGCAGTTCGGTGAGCGTCCGATTAAATAAGAAAACCGAAAAAAAACCAATCTAGGTTTTTTTAAAAACCGAACATGTTTTTTTAAAAAACCGGATCGGTTCGAGGAAAACCGGTTGGGCGTGAGGAGCTACCTCAGCGGTCACGGCGAGAGCTCGGGGTCTCCGGCCGGTAGGTGGTCGGTGGGTGGCGTGAAGGGTCTCGAGGCTCGAGCGGCGTGCTTCGGCTGACGAAGCGGCAGCGCGTTAGGCGGCAATCGGCTCGAATCAGTCTTGGCGATGAGCGATAGAGAGGGGCAGCGGTATTAGGAGGAAGACTCGGTTGCTTGGGGAAAGCGAGGTCAGGCGGAGCCGGACTCAGGCTGTAGGCTGCTGTGTGGGACAGGCAGAGGCGGAGGCAGGAGGAGATGGGCAGGCGGGGGCTGGGCACAGGCTGGCTGGGCAGGTGGGCCTCGGTCGAGAGCGTCGTTTTTAAAAAAAAATTAAACCAAAACAAAATAAATAAAAAAATACCAAATGAACTCAAATTAAATAAAACAAATTTTCTCCGACTCCTAAAAATGAGTCGAACAAAATGAACTTTAAAAACAAAAATACAAGCATAAAAATTTTAAATGCTCATTTTGCCTAAGCAAAATAAATCTTTCAAAACCAAATTTGGTTTATTTATAATATCTTCATTTTCCTAATTGTTTGGGAAAGTCATATTGTTCCCTCTCAAGATATTTTTATAGGAAAAACTTTATGAAGATAATTTAAATAATCAATGATCCTATTCAAAATTTGAGATCCCAAATATGAAAATTGAAACTTCCAACTCTCTCAGGGTCCTTGAGTTGCATGAAATTTCTAGGATCGGAAAAATGCGAGAAAATATGATATGCATGATGACCTAATGTATAACATTCCAAATTGAAAATTTGGGATGTTACGAGAGAATAACAGGTATTTATAGTGGGGAGGGAGGAGGCTTTGCTTGGGCAGGGGACAAGAAATAGACTAGGATTAGGAAACAAAGGGAAAAGATCTAGAAACAAATCGGAATAAGCGGAATAACGAAAGCGGGATCAAATCCTACTAGGATTTGTAAAGAATAAAACCTGGCTCCTGGCTCCCTAGGTGCGTGCGGTGGATGGCCTTGGCGGCCGGCCCAGCAACCTGGGCCTTGGCCCTTGGCCCGGCGAGGCATGACAAATTTTTTTGGCGAGACAACAAGCGAAATAAATAAAATTTTATATAGGCATATAATATATCAAAATTTTCAGAAAAAGATTTTCTACAACATGAACACTATTTTAGCTTCAAATAAAATACACAAATTTTAATAATTCACAGTGCTACCGGTCCAATAAAATCAATAAAATCATTTTAAAATACCAAAATGACTTCAAATTAATTTCTCTCCAATTTTACGATGTAGGAATCATGTTACCCTATTTTCTATATATTTTGTTTTGGAGAAAAATAATTTGAATAAAACTCAAATAACTCCAAATTGGAAATAAATTCAAAAGAACTTTGAATTTAATTCTTTTAAAACTCCCAACTCATATTTCATTTAATTTGAAGAAGTCATTTTATCTTCTCTAGTGAAAATCATTGAGTTGCATAAAGTTTCAAATTGGAAATATTTTCCAAATGAAATTCAAATATTTTCAACACTTGTTCATTTAAATAAATGGAAGAAGTCTTGTCATCTTCTCTCTAGGGTTTTGTGATGAAAATTTGAATTCATGGAGATCATAAATGCAAGGTGGAAGTTTGGAAAGTCATTTCATTCCCTCTCATTCAACTTCAGAAAGTTTCAAATTTCACTCAATTTCACACAATAAATCACACACAAACAATCAATCAATCAAAACTATTTATTTATTATAACATTCCAAAATTTAGAATTTTGGGATGTTACAAACCTACCACACTTAAAATGAATCTGTCCTCGAAGATTGAGAAAGCAACGAAAAAGGTTAGGGATTGGGGTCTTCCGACCAAATCGTCGATCGGATGGTCTAGTGTGCTACCACACTTAGCGAGGTTATGGTTCCAGGAACTGGTACTCCATCCTAGGGTGAACACCATCGGTCTTCTCACAACTTGAAGTAACTCCTACTGGGCTCTTCGGTAGGGTCAAACCTTTTCCTCAAATCGTGTCCTTTCATCCTGGTGAGGTTCTTCCGAGGCTGTGTCTCATTTGGCTTGTGCATCGCCAATAAACAACTTCTCGAGATCTCATGGTGGTGGACCATTCTGGTTTCTCCTGCGGGAATAATGGGTTGGGTTGGGTCTCACCGTATGACCTCGTTTGTAGCGGTTGCGGTACATGGATCAATCGTCCTACCATTCTAAGGTTTTGGCTTGTCGTATCGGCGCTCTTCTAAAGTTTTCAAGTCTCTCTGATTTTCCATCAACACATGATAGTTCATGATAGAAGTCTCGGTATGGGGCCAATCCATCCCGTACTTGAATCATTACCACATACATAACAGTGAATCACGTATTCTAACACTGGGCATACTCACAAGCATTGCAGAATTTCTCTTCTCAACGAACTTAGTTGGATAATTCCATTGATTCTGCAAGCTGAACAAAACATCTATCGTTTCTTCACAACTCTCGGGTTTTTGCGTAACATCCTCAAAGCGTCTGCTGATCAAATCAGTCTTCCCAAAATTTCTTCTTCGGTGCCGACCCTTATTAATTCTGGGCACATGGGTTATGAGCCCACTTCAACACTTGTACCAATTTCACTCATCCTTGGAGTTACAATTGCTCCATTTTTCAACATTACACCACTTTAAATCAATAACATTTCATTTCTTAATACCATCATATCAAAGATAAAACTTCAACTCATTTTTCCAAACTCCAACCTGTGGGACATTTCCATTTCCATTGGTCTAGTGTTCTTCATGGTACTATCACCCTTAAAATGAAATTCACAAATCCATCCATAGACCATATTTCTCATATCCTCGAAAATGGTCAAAATCCGTGTTCATAGGTAACAACTCATACAATTAAACATATGAAAACATGTCACCTTAACTTTATTGATTTCATAAATCTTCTCAACTTATTGTACTCATGAAAAAATTTGGTTTCTACCACTCTTATTATCCATATCAAAATTCCAACTACTCAACTCCAGCTTCTTGTAGGAACATTTAGTAGCATAATGTCCTGCTTCCTTGCAATGAAAACACATAACTTTCGATAAGTCTTTGGGCTTCTTGGAGATGGTGCGCTCCTTGAGTTCCTTGCTTCCTTTCAAGACAATGATTGGCATAATGCTGACGTCCTTACATTCAACAGGTAATCGACTCTTGTCCCTCTTTGAAATTGGGTTGTTACGAGGGTGTGTTTGTTTTCTCTTCCTGGGTTTCTTCGTTCGATCAAACCTTCTATTCCTGTGGATCAAACTCTATTGCTTCCACTTGAAGTATCCAGACACTCTTTTCTTTCCTTGGTGCAATCTGTGAAAATGTCCTTCTTCTCCACATGAATAGCGAGGCATTGGAGTAAAATCTGTGAGGCCTTCTCCATCGGGGTCTTCAGATTCCTTCATCCTGGTTCTTTCATAACTTCTCGGAGGGCTTCTTTCATTCCTTCTTCCTGCTCTGAATAGTTTGTTGCACCATGGGGTAAATGTGACAGAGTCGGGTAGTGGGTGGTTCCTTCACACAAGAAACAAGTCACCAATAGTTGGGCATTCCTCAGTGGGTGTTTCTCCTCACAATGAGGGCATCCATCCTTGTGTTCCTCCAGGTGTGTCCTATTCTCCGCTCTTATCTTGCGAGCACAAGGTTTATTTCTTGGTGTATCATGGTGCTTCGGATAAGGCGAGATCTTGTAGTCTTCTTGAATTCTTCCCAAGTCTTTGCTCCATTCCATCCTGTAAAACTTGATGCATCGCCACCATGTTGCACTTCCTTCAAAATCTTGAAGGCGTCGATACTTCATTCTTCCTTGAAACCAAATTGCTCCCGAAGTGACTCTCCATGTTGAATCCATAGCTCTGCCT
Source organism: Aegilops longissima (assembly GCA_021605205.1). Lineage (NCBI taxonomy): Eukaryota > Viridiplantae > Streptophyta > Magnoliopsida > Poales > Poaceae > Aegilops > Aegilops longissima. Next base: position 8,731 of record JAHIAM010011306.1, read on the forward strand.
CCGGCTGGTTTTGTCCAGAATACGGTCCAACTTCATTCATCATCTATGGGTCCAAAAGTTTTGGGATGAGATATGAGAGAGTGGGAGGGAGATACACACAATACAAACAATAGTTTTGAAGAAGCAGAGTTTTATTTTGGGGCGTGGAAAACATCAAACAAATGACAGCTCACAAATCATCGCATCTAACGTAGGTGTATATATGAGGTTTGGTCTCTAAAGGTCAAATAATTCTTCAGAACTTCAAATTCTTCAAGTCTTGAGTCTTCAATTGTTGCAGCTTGATTCTTCCAACACATGGTGAAATCCTCTTTACTCTGAAATGGCCATCGGTTGTCGATATCTTTAATTCTTGGGTGACTTGATTGATCTTCGTGTGGTCAAAAGGAAAGGTGTATATTCTAACTATTTGAGGTGAGAGTGTCTATTTGATAAAATCGAAAAGATGAAAGTAAGAGTCTTTTTGAAAATAAAGTTTTAAATTTCTGTCCAGGGCTTTCCGATTTCTAGGTCACGTCTTCTGATCAACATGTGCTCACGATACCATATCATGTGGCGACCCGACCTCGAGCGGTCAAGCCTCTGTGTATCGTGCCATCCCTGGATCAGTATGCGGGCACACAGTACATCAATGTATATATCAAAGTGAAATCACATGTATAAATAACGTAAAACTGATATATACCTCATAAGTCACAGCGGAAACAAATAGTGGTGTGGAGTCCCATCAGCGCCATCGGCAGGTTGAGTGTAGACCGTAACCCTGTAATAACTCTTACTCGTCGAAGAAAATCCTGCAACATGATACGTTGCAGCCGTGTAAATCGATACATTGAATGTAGTAACATCAATAACATGAGAAAATAGATGGTAAAGCTATACTATATGCAATTTGGCTTTGTGGCTTTGGGTCGAGTTTTGTTTGCGTAAAAGCTGGTTTTATTTCCCTACATCAAAGGAATAAATGCAGTCTACTATGGAGTTTTCTATCATGACATGGTTCCGCCAGATGTCTTATAGCCCAAAATCATCATAAGTTGCCCACAATTAAGTTATCAATCCGGTGTTGAGAGTTCGAGATAGATCCAAGTCGGATGCTCAAATTGTCCGTAACAGGGACACGGCTAATCGATTAGGTTTAAACCCTCTGCGAGGTTTGTACACTTTACCATAAGATTCGATCCCTCTTTTACGTTCTCGCACTTGAGTGTTTGAGAACAAGATGACGAAACATGGTCTTCGAAGAGTTCCTCGACCCTGTCGGTGCTCATCCATCCTACCGTAGTTCTACATCTGCTAGCATCCCGGCCGAGTCACCACTAAGGTCAACCAAGCGGAGCCATAATGACTTGCGGTTGCAGGGTAAGCTTCGGGCATGAAGTATCTTCCGTCTCTTTGAGTGCTGGTGAAGCTTTCCGCCAGATGTCATGGCACTTCTCCATGCATCCCGCCAACCTGGTTTCTCAGGTGCCGTCAACATCCTTCACCCAGTGGTGTGTATTGAATTCTTGTCTCGAGTCTTGAAGTCTTGAGGCCTTGAAGATCTGATCCTTGCAGATTCCATCATGGAGTTATCGTCATGGCGTAGATCCTCCATTCTCACACCTCCGAGCACTCATACCAACCCGTCTACTATAGCGTAGCATTAAAATAAATAACGTCCGGGCTTGTAAGGTGATGGGTTCCTACCTCATGCATACTACTCAACTACAAGTTCAATATCACTCTGGAGGGATTGTTGCGAAGATGACACTAGATGCAATAAAATACATAGGTATGAAAAACATGGTCAAAGTGAACTTGCAGGTAATACTTGATGAAGATAACAACTTGTCGAGAAAATGACTTGGTAGAACTAATCGTCACTCCGTTGAAAATCTATATAGTCAAACATAGCATTCACATAAGCAAACATCCTAGCAAACAATTTTGCACTCAAATAACAATCAAAACAGCAAGGAAAATCGATAATAAAACTCAAACAAAATCAAAAGAAACTTCAAATAAAACTACAAGAAAAACTACTAACGAAGATCTATGACTTTGCTTCAAACATCTAATATAGTTTTTAGTAAGTAAAAACTTAAAAACAATTAAAATACTAAACTAATAAATTAACAGAAAATAAAATGTAAAATAACTAATTTAACAGAAAGTATTTTTTCCACGAAATTTTATTTAAAAAAGAAAATAAAAAGCTTTTATAAAACTCTAACTATGACATATAGAAGGTTTCATACAAAACTAAGGAAAATAAATTTTTAAAATAAAAATAAATTTTTCCTGTTGTCTAACAGAAACACAACTACTTTTGTCAAAAGTGACAAAAAATAAATTAAAACTAATAAAACAATAAAGAAAAAGCTAAAACAGAACTAATAATAAAACAGTACTGTTTTGCTAAAAACTAATTTAAATTAACCTAGAAATAAAATACTAAATACTACTGGATAAACAAAGGTCCTAGAGACCAGGCAAAAAAGAATTAATTAAAACCTATTTTTAAACTCAAGTTATAAAATACTAATCTGAACAAAATTTATCAAATTCAAATTTAAACTACTCAAATTTGAAATCCAGAACACTAACAGAAACTTCAGAAAATTTGTGACACATAGCAATTGGAATCACTCAAAATTACTAAAAACTCTAAAAGATATGAATTTTCTAAGATTGCTATTTTTTGAAAAAAAATGAATTACAGGATTTCGTGGATCTCACGGAGTAGTCGTCGGAGTTGGGAAGAAGATCGGATCCGATGTTGCGGTTGCTCCTAGAGGAAAGGAGATCGGGGCCGGTGGAGAGAGATCATATAAACCTGGGAGAGGTCAAGGTGGCGGCACTTGGCGGCGGCAGTGGTGTTACTTCTCTGCTGCTGGAGAGAGGCGGATAGGAGAGGAGAGGAGAGGTGTTGGTTTGATGTGTTGGAGGTGCTTGGGTATTTATAGTGGGGAGGGAGGGCTTTTCTTGGGTAGGGACAAGAAATAGGCTAGGATTAGAAACAAAAGGAAAAGATCTAGAAACAAATCGGAATAAGCGGAATATGAATCAAATCCTACTAGGATTTGTAAAGAAAGGAAACCTTGGCTCCTGGCTCCTAGGTGCGTCTGGGTGGATGGCCTTGGCCGTGGCCATTAGCAACCTTGGGCCTTGGCCCTTAGCGTGATGTAACAAATTTTTTTGTGGAGACAACAAAACGAAATAAATAAAATTTTATATAGGCATATAATATATCAAAATTTTCAGAAAAATTTTCTACAACATGAACACTATTTAGCTTCAAATAAAATACACAAATTTTAATAATTCACACACTACGGTCCAATAAAATCCAATAAAATCATTTTTAAAATACCAAAATGACTTCAAATTAATTTCTCTCAATTTTCGATGTGAGAATCATGTTACCCTATTTTCTATATATTTTGTTTTGGAGAAAATAATTTGAATAAAACTCAAATAACTCCAAATTGGAAATAAATTCAAAAGAACTTTGAATTTAATTCTTTTAAAACTCCCAACTCATATTTCATTTAATTTGAAGAAGTCATTTTATCTTCTCTCGTGAAAATCATTGAGTTGCATAAAGTTTGAAATTGAAATATTTTCCAAATGAAATTCAAATATTTTCAACACCTTGTCATTTAAATAAATGGAAGAAGTCATGTCATCTTCTCTCCGGTTTTGTGATGAAAAGAATTTGAATTCATGGAGATCATAAATGCAAGGTGGAAGTTTGGGAAAGTCATTTCATTCCTCTCATTCAACTTCGAAAAGTTTCAAATTTCACTCAATTTCACACAATAAATCACACAACAAACAATCAATCAATCAAAACTATTTATTTATTATAACATTCCAAAATTTAGAATTTTGGGATGTTACAGTTAATTAAATTGGAGCACGAGGGCCACGAGGAAGAGGCGGCCTTGATGGAATTCTCCGCGCGGCGGTGAGCATCATGAAATTGGTGATGGAGGAAGGTTGATGATGGCGGCGGAATGGATTCCCCTCTTGAGCCCGAGCGGACTCGGATCAGCCCTCAAGAGAGATTAGGGCTTAAGGCGGCTCATTAAATAAAAGCAACGTTTAATCCGTCTCGATTTTTTCTCCGAGCGTGAATACATAGAGTTGGAGTTGAGATTAAATTGGAGCACGAAGACCACAGTGGCGTCCCAGGGGGTAAAGCGCCCCCCACCCTCGTGGACGGGGTGTGGGCCCCAGTCTTGATTCTTTTGCGTGTTTTTTATTAATTCCAAAATATTCTCCGTGAAGTTTAGTCATTAAAGAACTTTTATTTACGCACAAAAACAACACCATGGCAATTTCTTTGAAAACAAGCCTCGATTCCGGGTTAGTTCCATTCAAATCATGCAAGTTAGAGTCCAAAACAAGGGCAAAAGTGTTTGGAAAGTAGATCGATGGAGCATATCAACTCCCCAAGCAAACCTTTGCGTCCTCAAGCAATTCAGTTGACAAGCTGAAAGTGATAAAGAAAACTTTACAAACTCTGTTTGCTCTTGTTGTAAATATGTAAACTGACATTAGAGTTTTTAAATAAAGATTATGAACTAACCATATTCACAATAACATTTAGGTCTCACATTTACTCATATCAATGGCATAATCAAGCTGGCGAGCAATAATAATAAATCTCGGATGACAACACTTTCTCAAAACAATCAAAATATGATATAACAAGATGGTATCTAGCTAGCCTTTACGAGACCACAAAACATAAATCGGAGCACCTCTCAAGATCAAGATGACTAAACATTGTAATTCATGGTAAAAGAATCTAGTCATAGTCATACTCAATATAAATTAATAGTAATGGATGCAAATGCCATGATGCTCTCAATGGTGCTTTTAATAAGAGGATGATGACTCGACATAAAGTAAATAGATAGGCCCTTGGCGGAGAGCGAGGTTTGTAGAGGTGCGAGCTCGATTTTGAAATAGAGATAAATAATATTTTGGGTGGCATACTTTCATTGTCAACATAACAACCGAGAGATCTAGATATCTTCCATGCTACACACATTATAGAAGTTCCCAAGAAGAATGGTAGTTTATACTCCCCACCACCAACAAGTATCAATCCTTGGCTTGCTCGAAACAACGGGTGCCTCCAACTAACAACGATCCACAGGAGAGTTTTGTTTGCAATTATTTTGATTTGGTTTGAGCATGGGGTGGGCATCCGACCAGCTTTTCTCAAATGAATGAGGCGGAGTCCACTCCTCTTGACAATAACCGCCTATGGAAGATACATACATCCCTAGTTGATACATGAGCTATTCGAGCATACAAGCAAATTTCATTTGAAGGTTTAGAGTTTGCACATACAAATTTACTTGGGCAGAGGTAGATACCGCATATAGGAAGGTATGGTGGACTCATATGGAATAACTTTGGGGTTTATGGAAGTGGATGCAAAGCGGTATTCCCTTAGTACAGTGAAGGCTAGAAAAATGGGGCGACCAACTGAGAAGCGACAAGTCATGAACATGCATTAAAATTAATAAACATTGAGTGGCATGAGTAGGATATAATCCACCATGAACATAAATATCGTGAAGGCTATGTTGATTTTATTTCAACTACATGCGTGAACATGTGCCAAATCAAGTCACTCGAATGCGTTAGAGGATACCACCCTATCACCACATCACAACCATTTTAATAGCATACGTACGCATAAGGTAAACCATTATAAACTCCTAGCAAATTAAGCATGGCATAAGCAACTATAATCTCTAATTGTCATTGCAAACATGTTTCATTCATAATAGGATGAATCGAGGAGCGACTAATCATATTTACAAAAACAAAATTCGAGTTCATAAATTATCTCATCTCAATCAGTCCATCATATATAAATCATTATTGCCTTTCACTTGCATGACGAGCGATGTGTATAATAATAATAGTGCATGCATTGGACTAAGCTGGAATCTGCGAGCATTTAATACAAAGGAGAAGACAAGGTAACATGGGCTCTTTGTTAAATCAGCAGATAATGCATATAAAACCCTTCAACATTTTCATTATGGTCTTCTCCTCTCGACGAGGAAGAAAAGAAATAAGACTATTTACAAGAGCTCCCAACAAGCAAAAGAAGAATGAGAAATATTTTGGGTTTCTTTAATTACTACTACTACATGCATGGAAGGTAAACTAACTAAAAGCTATGACTAATTTTGGGCTTTTCTTAGGTTTTAGGACACACGAAGAAAGTGAGAAAAGGAAAATAAACTAACATGGATATTACAATGAAAAAGTATGAGCACCGACAACTAGAATAAGTGTGTGAACATGAATGTAATGCGGTGAAATATGTACTCCCCAAGCTTAGGCTTTTGGCCTAAGTTGGTCTATACCCATGGATGGCGTGGCGGATATCCGAAATTATGGCGGGTCAATGTCTTGAGATGCGGTGCCTCTTGCCTCACGGTTGCAGCTTAGGCTGGCCTCCATCCTCCTCGATACTGTTAGCCTCCTCCTGAGTTATAACATATCTCCCTTTTGCACGAAAATCAAAAGAAAGTAGGAAGCGGGGAGGTAATATGGACAGCCTTGACGTCGTCAAACATTAATCGATCTTGGAGAGGCATTCATTCCTCTCAATAAAGCGATGGCGAACCATAGCATTATAATCTAAATAAGCGGAGAGCAATTCCATCATTTTCATGTATGGGTATCTCCAAGATAATTAGCTATGCGGGCTGCATAAATCCCACCAAATAAATCTCCACTAATCTTTTTATGATGCAATTAGTGCAACAATAGTCCCAAGTTGTCTTGTTTATCTCCTAATACAACACTCTTGAACTAAGATCGAGAACACACATGTGACATGCCTCGTCCTTGCGTTAATGCATCTACTATAAAGAGAACAAAATAATGTATAGCGGGAAAATGAATGCTCCCTATGGTAGCTTGTGTTATTTCCCTAGATTCCCCCATAGTTATACTAGCAAGAAAGTCTTTAAACTTCAGTTGCGAGGTTAGCTAGCACTACTACCCATTGTGGGTTTACAAGCGGTATTAAAATCTTCTAAGTCCATGGTATAAGATTTATCATAGAGATCAAATAGGATAGTGTGATAATTGCGTGATGATGTAAATTTAAACCTTCTCACAAAGGAATTAGTTAGGTAGTGATCTGAGGGCACTTATCGACCTGAAGCCCTCAAGTTCAGCATTACGCTTTTATCTGTCAAATTCATCCTAATTTCTGCTTGGACCATGAAATTTTAAATGACCATTCACAAGGCCGAACTTGAGCTTCTCTTGGTAGTTCATGAGTCCAGCTCCGTGTTGCGGGCTGGGTCCTTGCTTCCTTGAAGAACCACCTTGGTACATTTTCCTAAACATAATTCTTCCTCTGAAAATTTCTGAAATTTGTAGTAACTCAAAATAAAAGTGAACCAAACTCAACAAAATTGATAGCAACTTCTCCCACAAGTGCCTAGAGACTATATCATGCATTAGAACTACTTGGGACCAAATAAATTTGACATGCAAGCTCAAGAACAGGGTCACCTAAGCAGCTAAAGTTTGCAATGAATAAAGCACTAGAACAAAACTAATTGGACCATTGGAGGAGTCACATCTGAGGAACAATTCCCCAAAGCAGTTTTGTGAGTGGAGCTTTGGGCAAGGAGATCGAAAATGCAGCAAAGCAGGCTAGAACACGGTTTTGAGGTGTGTGTGATTTTTTATGGAGGAAGGCGAAGTGTGTGGGTGCTAGAATAAGTGGAGGGGGCGTGGGGCCCTGAGAAGGCCTGCATACGGACCCTTGTGGCCAGTCTTGGCTCACCTTGATGTGTTCTCGTGTCGGATATTCTTAAATATTCTAGAAAAATCATATTTCATTTTAAGTATTTGGAGAACTTTTATTTTGGGGTATTTTTTTATTGCAAGGATAATTCGAGAAAATAGGCAGAAAATACTATTTTGCTTTATTTAATCTAAATACAGAGAAAGTAAAGGAAGTCTGGAAGGTTGTGCTCTCTAACTTCATCCATCTCATGCTCATCAAAGGAATCCACTAACAAGGTTGATCAAGTCTTGTTAACAAACTCATTCGAATGCATGAAACAGAATTTGAATAGCACTAGGTTACCTCAACAGGGATATGCCGTCCCCAACAATAAGAATATCATATTTCTTCTTGTGAGTGGGAAGAGAATTCAAACCCTAATAGTAATTGTTGAAGTTTTTCCAATAGAATTTATCTTTGTGGACTTGAGGTTGTTTCCTCGGAGGAAAGTGGTATGCTCATTACCATTAACATGAAAAGTGGCATTGCCTTTGTTGCAATCAATAACAGCCTGCTGTATTCAAAAAGGTCTACCAAGGATAATCAACATACTATCATCCTCGGGAATATCAAGAATAACAAAGTCCGTTAAAATAGTAACGTTTGCAACCTAGCAGCACATCCTCACAAATGCCGCCGGTATAGCATGATTTATCTTCCATTTGCAAAGATATTTCAGTAGGTGTCAACTTATTCAAATCAAGTCTACGATATAAAGAGAGGCATAACACTAACACCGGCTCCAAGATCACATAAACTAGTTTTAACATAGTTTATTTTAATGGAGCATGGTATAGTTGGTACCCTGGATCTCCTAGTTTCTTAGGTATTCCACCCTTAAAAGTGTAATTAGCAAGCATGGTGGAAATTTCAGTTTCGGTATCTTTCTTTTATTTGTAACAATTTATTTCATGTACTTAGCATAAGGATTTATTTTAAGCATATCGATCAAATGCATACATAAAAGATAGGTGTAATCATTTTAGCAAGCGCTCAAAGTCCTCATCATCCTTTTTCTTAGATGGTTTAGGAGGGGAAGGCATGGTTTTGGACCCATGGTTCTCTCTTTTTACCGTGCTTCCTAACAGCAAGTCTCTCTTATCATAACATTGATTCTTTGATTGTGGGTTATCAAGATCAGCAGCGGGTTCAATCTCTACATCATTGTTGTGCTAAATTTGAGCATCATCATGAACATCATCATTAATATTATCACTAGGTTCATGTTCATTACAGTTGTGTTTGACATTAGAAATAGAAATATCATTGGGATTCTCGGGTGTGTCAACAAGTTCACTAGAAGCATGCAAGTCCTATCATTTTCTTTTTTCTTCCTCTTAGAAGGACTAGGTGCATCAACATTAGTTCTCACGAAATCTTGCTCAATTCTCTTGGGTGGCCCTTAGGATAAAGGTTCTGAGTCATTTTACCCCTCTAGTCATAACTCTAACGACATTATCATTTTCCTTATTGTTTAATTCATTGAGCAAATCATTACGAGCTTTAAGCACTTGTTCTACTTAGTGGTAACCATGGAAGCATGTTTACTAATGAGTTTAAGTTCATCATTAACTATAGACATATAATCACTCAAGTGTTCAATCATATAAGCATTACGTTTCAATTGTCTACCAACATAAGCATTGAAGTTTTCTTGTTTAACAATAAAATTATCAAACTCATCTAAGCATTGACTAGCAGGACTTATAATGAGGAATATCACCTTCATCAAATCTATAGAGAGAATTTACCTTTACTACGTAGCCGGGTTATCAAGACCATGTATTTTTTCAATAGGTGGTAAATTCTTAACATCTTTAGCTTTAATACCTTTTCTTCCATAGATTTCTTTGCCTCTTGCATATCTTGAGTGAGAAATAGAATACCCTTTTCTTGGAGTTGGCTTAGGAGTTGGTTCGAGAGTGTCCAATTATTTTCATTAGTCAACATATTATTCATGACAATTAGAACTTCAGCGATTCTTTCCACGAAAACACAACCAGCACAACTATCGGTTGGTCTCTGGAAGCATCGATTAGTCCATTATAAAAGATATCAAATTTCATTTTCTTGAGAGGGATCGGGAAAGGCATTAAGTAATTGGAGAAGCCTCCCCAAGCTTATGAGGAACTCTCTTCTTTAATTTGCACAAAATTATATATTTCCCTTAAGGCAGCTTGTTTCTTATGAGCACGGAAATATTTAGCGGAGTAATAAATCATATCACAGGGGACTATGCACAACTAGGATCAAAGAATTAAACCATGTTTAGCATCACCTTTAATAAACGGAAATAATTTAAGGATATAGTAGTGTGAGTTTTCTCATCATTAGTGAATAGGGTGGCTATATCATTTAATTTAGTAAGATGTGCCTAGCAGTTCGATTCATAGCCATAGAAAGGATCAGATTAAACCAAAGTAATTATCTCGAAATCGACAGAGAAATCATAATCCTTATCGAAACGAGATAGGTGAAGTAGCAAAACAGGGTCATATTTCATTCTAGCATTCAAAGATTTTTCTTCGAACAGCTAATAATTTCCTAAGATCATATCTCATCATTGCAAGCGAAACTCTCTAGCAGTTTCTTCATCCATAACATAACCCTCGGGCACAACATGCAATTCATATCTGGGGAGAATCTTCATCATCACTTTCATCAATATTATCGGTTTCGATAATTTCATTCTCTCTAGCTATGGATTGTTCATCAAGAAATTCACCTAGTGTTACAGTAGTATCAAGCATAGAAGTAGTTTCATCATCATGCATATTAGAGTGGCATCATCAATAACATGCGACATATCGAAATTAATAGAAGTAGGTTTAGGTGTATAAGTTTACTCAAAGCAGAAGGTGAATCAAGTGCGAGCTAGATGGCGGTTCTTACCTCCTAAGTAGTTGTGGATAAATCTTGGTTTCTCGTCTTTCAAGTTCCTTATAGTGATCAGCAGATATAAATTCCAAGTGACTCAAAGAATAGAGCTATGCTCCCGACAGCAGCGCCATAAAATAGTCTTGATAACCCACAAGTATAGGGATCTTAGCGGTTTTGGCGCGATATTCAACCCAAATTTATTGATTTGACACAAGGGGCCAAGAATATTCTCAAGTATTAGCATTGAGTTGTCAATTCAACCACACTTGGATAACTTAATATCTGCACAAAGTATTTAGTAGCAAGTAGTATGGAAATATGATACGGTGGCAAAGCGTGTGATAGTAGTTTTGTAATAATATATGATGTATGATAAAGTAACTACACAAGATCAATATGAAAAGCTCGTAGGCATTGGATCGATGATGGATAATTATGTGGGATCGATTCCTCATGCAATAGTTATAACCTAGGGTGACACAACTAGCTCAGTTCATCAATATAATGTAGGAATGTATTCGAATATAGTCATCACGTGCTTATGGAAAAGAACTTTGCCATCTTTTGTCCTACCCTCCGTGTGGCCGAGGTCCTAATGGAAACTAAGGGATATTAAGGCCTCCTTTTAATAGAGTACGGGACCAAGCATTAACACTTAGTGAATACATGAACTCCTCAAACTACGGTCATCACGGAGTGGTCCCGATTATTGTCACTTTGGGGTTCGGATCATAACACATAGTAGGTGACTATTGACTTGCATAATAGGACAAGAACTCATATATTCATGAAAACATAATAGGTTCAGATCTGAAATCATGCTTTCGGGCCCTAGTGACAAGCATTAAGCATAGAAAAGTCATATCAACATCAATCTCGAACATAGTGGATACTAGGGATCAAACCCTAACAAAACTAACTTCGATTACATGATAAATCTCATCCAACCCATCACCGTCCAGCAAGCCTCGATGGAATTACTCACACATGGTGAGCATCATGAAATTGGTGATGGAGGAAGGTTGATTATGGCGATGGCACGGATTCCCCTCTCCGGGCCCCAGCGACTCGGATCAGCCCTCAGAGAGAGATTAGGGCTTGTGGCAGGTCCATATCGTAAAAGCGATGAATCCTTCTCTCTGTTTTTTCTCCCTGAGCGTGAATATATAGAGTTGGAGTTGAAGTCGGTGTGGGCACCGGGGGCCCACGAGGGGCAGAAGCGCGAAGTGGCCGCGCCCCCACCCTCGTGGAAAAGTGTGAGCCCCCGGTCTTGATTCTTCGCCGTATTTTTATTAATTCAAAAATATTCTCCGTGAAGTTTCAGGTCATTCCGAGAACTTTTTACGCACAAAAATAACACCATGGCAATTATCTTTGGCAGCGTTAGTGGGTTAGTTCCATTCAAATCATGCAAGTTAGAGTCCAAAACAGGGCAAAGTGTTTGGAAAAGTAGATCTGATGGAGATGCATCGGTGGCTGGCTGACGAGACATGTCGCATACTCTAGCCATTGCAGTGCTGCCGCGCCGTAATGGTCGTCAACTTCCTCGGCGATGTCGGGCGAAGAGACCATGATCGCCTCTTTTGGGCGATCGCTTGTCGAGCTCCAGGGAAGCATAGCGGGCTTAGGCTGCGACGCTCTAGAGTGGGGATGGGGATCTGTGGGAAAGAGGCGTTTGGCGAGCGTCATCTAAGAAACTTCGAGGCTTTGGTATGGAGCTCGGTGGGTAAGTGCACATGCAAACCGTGATGTTGACAATGGAGGCCTTGCAGCGTGTGGCCAGGAACCTTGCTAGGGTTTCAGCGAGGAGGGTGTGTGTGCATGCATGCGCCGAGAGGATTTTGGGGTAATGTGTGTGTGGGGGGGGGTGTTTGAGGAAATGGCCAGATCTTGAAAATTTTACTACTGGGAGGTGAAATGCGGGGCTATTGAAAATTTTGATGATAGTGCATCGCACAGTCCGGAGAGATAACAACAGTGTGTTATGAAGCAGAATAACCCTCGGCGAGCAAGGCAGCAGGCTGCCGTGTGTGGGACAGGCAGCAGGGCCAGGGGCGGAGGAGATGGGCAGGCGGTACAGGCTGGGCACTGCTGGCTGGGCAGCTGGGCCTCGGTCGAGAAGCGCGTCGTTTTTAAAAAAAAATTAAACCAAAACAAAATAAATAAAAAATACCAAATGAACTCAAATTAAATAAAACAAATTTCTCCGACTCCTAAAAATGAGTCAAACAAAATGAACTTTAAAACAAAAATACAAGCATAAAATTTTAAATGCTCATTTTGCTAAGCAAATAAATCTTTCAAAACCAAATTTGGTTTATTTATAATATCTTCATTTTCCTAATTGTTTGGGAAAGTCATATTGTTCCCTCTCAAGATATTTTTATAGGAAAAACTTTATGAAGATAATTTAAATAATCAATGATCCTATTCAAAATTTGAGATCCCAAATATGAAAATTGAAACTTCCAACTCTCTCAGGGTCCTTGAGTTGCATGAAATTTCTAGGATCGGAAAAATGCGAGAAAATATGATATGCATGATGACCTAATGTATAACATTCCAAATTGAAAATTTGGGATGTTACGAGAGAATAACAGGTATTTATAGTGGGGAGGGAGGAGGCTTTGCTTGGGCAGGGGACAAGAAATAGACTAGGATTAGGAAACAAAGGGAAAAGATCTAGAAACAAATCGGAATAAGCGGAATAACGAAAGCGGGATCAAATCCTACTAGGATTTGTAAAGAATAAAACCTGGCTCCTGGCTCCCTAGGTGCGTGCGGTGGATGGCCTTGGCGGCCGGCCCAGCAACCTGGGCCTTGGCCCTTGGCCCGGCGAGGCATGACAAATTTTTTTGGCGAGACAACAAGCGAAATAAATAAAATTTTATATAGGCATATAATATATCAAAATTTTCAGAAAAAGATTTTCTACAACATGAACACTATTTTAGCTTCAAATAAAATACACAAATTTTAATAATTCACAGTGCTACCGGTCCAATAAAATCAATAAAATCATTTTAAAATACCAAAATGACTTCAAATTAATTTCTCTCCAATTTTACGATGTAGGAATCATGTTACCCTATTTTCTATATATTTTGTTTTGGAGAAAAATAATTTGAATAAAACTCAAATAACTCCAAATTGGAAATAAATTCAAAAGAACTTTGAATTTAATTCTTTTAAAACTCCCAACTCATATTTCATTTAATTTGAAGAAGTCATTTTATCTTCTCTAGTGAAAATCATTGAGTTGCATAAAGTTTCAAATTGGAAATATTTTCCAAATGAAATTCAAATATTTTCAACACTTGTTCATTTAAATAAATGGAAGAAGTCTTGTCATCTTCTCTCTAGGGTTTTGTGATGAAAATTTGAATTCATGGAGATCATAAATGCAAGGTGGAAGTTTGGAAAGTCATTTCATTCCCTCTCATTCAACTTCAGAAAGTTTCAAATTTCACTCAATTTCACACAATAAATCACACACAAACAATCAATCAATCAAAACTATTTATTTATTATAACATTCCAAAATTTAGAATTTTGGGATGTTACAAACCTACCACACTTAAAATGAATCTGTCCTCGAAGATTGAGAAAGCAACGAAAAAGGTTAGGGATTGGGGTCTTCCGACCAAATCGTCGATCGGATGGTCTAGTGTGCTACCACACTTAGCGAGGTTATGGTTCCAGGAACTGGTACTCCATCCTAGGGTGAACACCATCGGTCTTCTCACAACTTGAAGTAACTCCTACTGGGCTCTTCGGTAGGGTCAAACCTTTTCCTCAAATCGTGTCCTTTCATCCTGGTGAGGTTCTTCCGAGGCTGTGTCTCATTTGGCTTGTGCATCGCCAATAAACAACTTCTCGAGATCTCATGGTGGTGGACCATTCTGGTTTCTCCTGCGGGAATAATGGGTTGGGTTGGGTCTCACCGTATGACCTCGTTTGTAGCGGTTGCGGTACATGGATCAATCGTCCTACCATTCTAAGGTTTTGGCTTGTCGTATCGGCGCTCTTCTAAAGTTTTCAAGTCTCTCTGATTTTCCATCAACACATGATAGTTCATGATAGAAGTCTCGGTATGGGGCCAATCCATCCCGTACTTGAATCATTACCACATACATAACAGTGAATCACGTATTCTAACACTGGGCATACTCACAAGCATTGCAGAATTTCTCTTCTCAACGAACTTAGTTGGATAATTCCATTGATTCTGCAAGCTGAACAAAACATCTATCGTTTCTTCACAACTCTCGGGTTTTTGCGTAACATCCTCAAAGCGTCTGCTGATCAAATCAGTCTTCCCAAAATTTCTTCTTCGGTGCCGACCCTTATTAATTCTGGGCACATGGGTTATGAGCCCACTTCAACACTTGTACCAATTTCACTCATCCTTGGAGTTACAATTGCTCCATTTTTCAACATTACACCACTTTAAATCAATAACATTTCATTTCTTAATACCATCATATCAAAGATAAAACTTCAACTCATTTTTCCAAACTCCAACCTGTGGGACATTTCCATTTCCATTGGTCTAGTGTTCTTCATGGTACTATCACCCTTAAAATGAAATTCACAAATCCATCCATAGACCATATTTCTCATATCCTCGAAAATGGTCAAAATCCGTGTTCATAGGTAACAACTCATACAATTAAACATATGAAAACATGTCACCTTAACTTTATTGATTTCATAAATCTTCTCAACTTATTGTACTCATGAAAAAATTTGGTTTCTACCACTCTTATTATCCATATCAAAATTCCAACTACTCAACTCCAGCTTCTTGTAGGAACATTTAGTAGCATAATGTCCTGCTTCCTTGCAATGAAAACACATAACTTTCGATAAGTCTTTGGGCTTCTTGGAGATGGTGCGCTCCTTGAGTTCCTTGCTTCCTTTCAAGACAATGATTGGCATAATGCTGACGTCCTTACATTCAACAGGTAATCGACTCTTGTCCCTCTTTGAAATTGGGTTGTTACGAGGGTGTGTTTGTTTTCTCTTCCTGGGTTTCTTCGTTCGATCAAACCTTCTATTCCTGTGGATCAAACTCTATTGCTTCCACTTGAAGTATCCAGACACTCTTTTCTTTCCTTGGTGCAATCTGTGAAAATGTCCTTCTTCTCCACATGAATAGCGAGGCATTGGAGTAAAATCTGTGAGGCCTTCTCCATCGGGGTCTTCAGATTCCTTCATCCTGGTTCTTTCATAACTTCTCGGAGGGCTTCTTTCATTCCTTCTTCCTGCTCTGAATAGTTTGTTGCACCATGGGGTAAATGTGACAGAGTCGGGTAGTGGGTGGTTCCTTCACACAAGAAACAAGTCACCAATAGTTGGGCATTCCTCAGTGGGTGTTTCTCCTCACAATGAGGGCATCCATCCTTGTGTTCCTCCAGGTGTGTCCTATTCTCCGCTCTTATCTTGCGAGCACAAGGTTTATTTCTTGGTGTATCATGGTGCTTCGGATAAGGCGAGATCTTGTAGTCTTCTTGAATTCTTCCCAAGTCTTTGCTCCATTCCATCCTGTAAAACTTGATGCATCGCCACCATGTTGCACTTCCTTCAAAATCTTGAAGGCGTCGATACTTCATTCTTCCTTGAAACCAAATTGCTCCCGAAGTGACTCTCCATGTTGAATCCATAGCTCTGCCTCCGGCTGGTTTTGTCCAGAATACGGTCCAACTTCATTCATCATCTATGGGTCCAAAAGTTTTGGGATGAGATATGAGAGAGTGGGAGGGAGATACACACAATACAAACAATAGTTTTGAAGAAGCAGAGTTTTATTTTGGGGCGTGGAAAACATCAAACAAATGACAGCTCACAAATCATCGCATCTAACGTAGGTGTATATATGAGGTTTGGTCTCTAAAGGTCAAATAATTCTTCAGAACTTCAAATTCTTCAAGTCTTGAGTCTTCAATTGTTGCAGCTTGATTCTTCCAACACATGGTGAAATCCTCTTTACTCTGAAATGGCCATCGGTTGTCGATATCTTTAATTCTTGGGTGACTTGATTGATCTTCGTGTGGTCAAAAGGAAAGGTGTATATTCTAACTATTTGAGGTGAGAGTGTCTATTTGATAAAATCGAAAAGATGAAAGTAAGAGTCTTTTTGAAAATAAAGTTTTAAATTTCTGTCCAGGGCTTTCCGATTTCTAGGTCACGTCTTCTGATCAACATGTGCTCACGATACCATATCATGTGGCGACCCGACCTCGAGCGGTCAAGCCTCTGTGTATCGTGCCATCCCTGGATCAGTATGCGGGCACACAGTACATCAATGTATATATCAAAGTGAAATCACATGTATAAATAACGTAAAACTGATATATACCTCATAAGTCACAGCGGAAACAAATAGTGGTGTGGAGTCCCATCAGCGCCATCGGCAGGTTGAGTGTAGACCGTAACCCTGTAATAACTCTTACTCGTCGAAGAAAATCCTGCAACATGATACGTTGCAGCCGTGTAAATCGATACATTGAATGTAGTAACATCAATAACATGAGAAAATAGATGGTAAAGCTATACTATATGCAATTTGGCTTTGTGGCTTTGGGTCGAGTTTTGTTTGCGTAAAAGCTGGTTTTATTTCCCTACATCAAAGGAATAAATGCAGTCTACTATGGAGTTTTCTATCATGACATGGTTCCGCCAGATGTCTTATAGCCCAAAATCATCATAAGTTGCCCACAATTAAGTTATCAATCCGGTGTTGAGAGTTCGAGATAGATCCAAGTCGGATGCTCAAATTGTCCGTAACAGGGACACGGCTAATCGATTAGGTTTAAACCCTCTGCGAGGTTTGTACACTTTACCATAAGATTCGATCCCTCTTTTACGTTCTCGCACTTGAGTGTTTGAGAACAAGATGACGAAACATGGTCTTCGAAGAGTTCCTCGACCCTGTCGGTGCTCATCCATCCTACCGTAGTTCTACATCTGCTAGCATCCCGGCCGAGTCACCACTAAGGTCAACCAAGCGGAGCCATAATGACTTGCGGTTGCAGGGTAAGCTTCGGGCATGAAGTATCTTCCGTCTCTTTGAGTGCTGGTGAAGCTTTCCGCCAGATGTCATGGCACTTCTCCATGCATCCCGCCAACCTGGTTTCTCAGGTGCCGTCAACATCCTTCACCCAGTGGTGTGTATTGAATTCTTGTCTCGAGTCTTGAAGTCTTGAGGCCTTGAAGATCTGATCCTTGCAGATTCCATCATGGAGTTATCGTCATGGCGTAGATCCTCCATTCTCACACCTCCGAGCACTCATACCAACCCGTCTACTATAGCGTAGCATTAAAATAAATAACGTCCGGGCTTGTAAGGTGATGGGTTCCTACCTCATGCATACTACTCAACTACAAGTTCAATATCACTCTGGAGGGATTGTTGCGAAGATGACACTAGATGCAATAAAATACATAGGTATGAAAAACATGGTCAAAGTGAACTTGCAGGTAATACTTGATGAAGATAACAACTTGTCGAGAAAATGACTTGGTAGAACTAATCGTCACTCCGTTGAAAATCTATATAGTCAAACATAGCATTCACATAAGCAAACATCCTAGCAAACAATTTTGCACTCAAATAACAATCAAAACAGCAAGGAAAATCGATAATAAAACTCAAACAAAATCAAAAGAAACTTCAAATAAAACTACAAGAAAAACTACTAACGAAGATCTATGACTTTGCTTCAAACATCTAATATAGTTTTTAGTAAGTAAAAACTTAAAAACAATTAAAATACTAAACTAATAAATTAACAGAAAATAAAATGTAAAATAACTAATTTAACAGAAAGTATTTTTTCCACGAAATTTTATTTAAAAAAGAAAATAAAAAGCTTTTATAAAACTCTAACTATGACATATAGAAGGTTTCATACAAAACTAAGGAAAATAAATTTTTAAAATAAAAATAAATTTTTCCTGTTGTCTAACAGAAACACAACTACTTTTGTCAAAAGTGACAAAAAATAAATTAAAACTAATAAAACAATAAAGAAAAAGCTAAAACAGAACTAATAATAAAACAGTACTGTTTTGCTAAAAACTAATTTAAATTAACCTAGAAATAAAATACTAAATACTACTGGATAAACAAAGGTCCTAGAGACCAGGCAAAAAAGAATTAATTAAAACCTATTTTTAAACTCAAGTTATAAAATACTAATCTGAACAAAATTTATCAAATTCAAATTTAAACTACTCAAATTTGAAATCCAGAACACTAACAGAAACTTCAGAAAATTTGTGACACATAGCAATTGGAATCACTCAAAATTACTAAAAACTCTAAAAGATATGAATTTTCTAAGATTGCTATTTTTTGAAAAAAAATGAATTACAGGATTTCGTGGATCTCACGGAGTAGTCGTCGGAGTTGGGAAGAAGATCGGATCCGATGTTGCGGTTGCTCCTAGAGGAAAGGAGATCGGGGCCGGTGGAGAGAGATCATATAAACCTGGGAGAGGTCAAGGTGGCGGCACTTGGCGGCGGCAGTGGTGTTACTTCTCTGCTGCTGGAGAGAGGCGGATAGGAGAGGAGAGGAGAGGTGTTGGTTTGATGTGTTGGAGGTGCTTGGGTATTTATAGTGGGGAGGGAGGGCTTTTCTTGGGTAGGGACAAGAAATAGGCTAGGATTAGAAACAAAAGGAAAAGATCTAGAAACAAATCGGAATAAGCGGAATATGAATCAAATCCTACTAGGATTTGTAAAGAAAGGAAACCTTGGCTCCTGGCTCCTAGGTGCGTCTGGGTGGATGGCCTTGGCCGTGGCCATTAGCAACCTTGGGCCTTGGCCCTTAGCGTGATGTAACAAATTTTTTTGTGGAGACAACAAAACGAAATAAATAAAATTTTATATAGGCATATAATATATCAAAATTTTCAGAAAAATTTTCTACAACATGAACACTATTTAGCTTCAAATAAAATACACAAATTTTAATAATTCACACACTACGGTCCAATAAAATCCAATAAAATCATTTTTAAAATACCAAAATGACTTCAAATTAATTTCTCTCAATTTTCGATGTGAGAATCATGTTACCCTATTTTCTATATATTTTGTTTTGGAGAAAATAATTTGAATAAAACTCAAATAACTCCAAATTGGAAATAAATTCAAAAGAACTTTGAATTTAATTCTTTTAAAACTCCCAACTCATATTTCATTTAATTTGAAGAAGTCATTTTATCTTCTCTCGTGAAAATCATTGAGTTGCATAAAGTTTGAAATTGAAATATTTTCCAAATGAAATTCAAATATTTTCAACACCTTGTCATTTAAATAAATGGAAGAAGTCATGTCATCTTCTCTCCGGTTTTGTGATGAAAAGAATTTGAATTCATGGAGATCATAAATGCAAGGTGGAAGTTTGGGAAAGTCATTTCATTCCTCTCATTCAACTTCGAAAAGTTTCAAATTTCACTCAATTTCACACAATAAATCACACAACAAACAATCAATCAATCAAAACTATTTATTTATTATAACATTCCAAAATTTAGAATTTTGGGATGTTACAGTTAATTAAATTGGAGCACGAGGGCCACGAGGAAGAGGCGGCCTTGATGGAATTCTCCGCGCGGCGGTGAGCATCATGAAATTGGTGATGGAGGAAGGTTGATGATGGCGGCGGAATGGATTCCCCTCTTGAGCCCGAGCGGACTCGGATCAGCCCTCAAGAGAGATTAGGGCTTAAGGCGGCTCATTAAATAAAAGCAACGTTTAATCCGTCTCGATTTTTTCTCCGAGCGTGAATACATAGAGTTGGAGTTGAGATTAAATTGGAGCACGAAGACCACAGTGGCGTCCCAGGGGGTAAAGCGCCCCCCACCCTCGTGGACGGGGTGTGGGCCCCAGTCTTGATTCTTTTGCGTGTTTTTTATTAATTCCAAAATATTCTCCGTGAAGTTTAGTCATTAAAGAACTTTTATTTACGCACAAAAACAACACCATGGCAATTTCTTTGAAAACAAGCCTCGATTCCGGGTTAGTTCCATTCAAATCATGCAAGTTAGAGTCCAAAACAAGGGCAAAAGTGTTTGGAAAGTAGATCGATGGAGCATATCAACTCCCCAAGCAAACCTTTGCGTCCTCAAGCAATTCAGTTGACAAGCTGAAAGTGATAAAGAAAACTTTACAAACTCTGTTTGCTCTTGTTGTAAATATGTAAACTGACATTAGAGTTTTTAAATAAAGATTATGAACTAACCATATTCACAATAACATTTAGGTCTCACATTTACTCATATCAATGGCATAATCAAGCTGGCGAGCAATAATAATAAATCTCGGATGACAACACTTTCTCAAAACAATCAAAATATGATATAACAAGATGGTATCTAGCTAGCCTTTACGAGACCACAAAACATAAATCGGAGCACCTCTCAAGATCAAGATGACTAAACATTGTAATTCATGGTAAAAGAATCTAGTCATAGTCATACTCAATATAAATTAATAGTAATGGATGCAAATGCCATGATGCTCTCAATGGTGCTTTTAATAAGAGGATGATGACTCGACATAAAGTAAATAGATAGGCCCTTGGCGGAGAGCGAGGTTTGTAGAGGTGCGAGCTCGATTTTGAAATAGAGATAAATAATATTTTGGGTGGCATACTTTCATTGTCAACATAACAACCGAGAGATCTAGATATCTTCCATGCTACACACATTATAGAAGTTCCCAAGAAGAATGGTAGTTTATACTCCCCACCACCAACAAGTATCAATCCTTGGCTTGCTCGAAACAACGGGTGCCTCCAACTAACAACGATCCACAGGAGAGTTTTGTTTGCAATTATTTTGATTTGGTTTGAGCATGGGGTGGGCATCCGACCAGCTTTTCTCAAATGAATGAGGCGGAGTCCACTCCTCTTGACAATAACCGCCTATGGAAGATACATACATCCCTAGTTGATACATGAGCTATTCGAGCATACAAGCAAATTTCATTTGAAGGTTTAGAGTTTGCACATACAAATTTACTTGGGCAGAGGTAGATACCGCATATAGGAAGGTATGGTGGACTCATATGGAATAACTTTGGGGTTTATGGAAGTGGATGCAAAGCGGTATTCCCTTAGTACAGTGAAGGCTAGAAAAATGGGGCGACCAACTGAGAAGCGACAAGTCATGAACATGCATTAAAATTAATAAACATTGAGTGGCATGAGTAGGATATAATCCACCATGAACATAAATATCGTGAAGGCTATGTTGATTTTATTTCAACTACATGCGTGAACATGTGCCAAATCAAGTCACTCGAATGCGTTAGAGGATACCACCCTATCACCACATCACAACCATTTTAATAGCATACGTACGCATAAGGTAAACCATTATAAACTCCTAGCAAATTAAGCATGGCATAAGCAACTATAATCTCTAATTGTCATTGCAAACATGTTTCATTCATAATAGGATGAATCGAGGAGCGACTAATCATATTTACAAAAACAAAATTCGAGTTCATAAATTATCTCATCTCAATCAGTCCATCATATATAAATCATTATTGCCTTTCACTTGCATGACGAGCGATGTGTATAATAATAATAGTGCATGCATTGGACTAAGCTGGAATCTGCGAGCATTTAATACAAAGGAGAAGACAAGGTAACATGGGCTCTTTGTTAAATCAGCAGATAATGCATATAAAACCCTTCAACATTTTCATTATGGTCTTCTCCTCTCGACGAGGAAGAAAAGAAATAAGACTATTTACAAGAGCTCCCAACAAGCAAAAGAAGAATGAGAAATATTTTGGGTTTCTTTAATTACTACTACTACATGCATGGAAGGTAAACTAACTAAAAGCTATGACTAATTTTGGGCTTTTCTTAGGTTTTAGGACACACGAAGAAAGTGAGAAAAGGAAAATAAACTAACATGGATATTACAATGAAAAAGTATGAGCACCGACAACTAGAATAAGTGTGTGAACATGAATGTAATGCGGTGAAATATGTACTCCCCAAGCTTAGGCTTTTGGCCTAAGTTGGTCTATACCCATGGATGGCGTGGCGGATATCCGAAATTATGGCGGGTCAATGTCTTGAGATGCGGTGCCTCTTGCCTCACGGTTGCAGCTTAGGCTGGCCTCCATCCTCCTCGATACTGTTAGCCTCCTCCTGAGTTATAACATATCTCCCTTTTGCACGAAAATCAAAAGAAAGTAGGAAGCGGGGAGGTAATATGGACAGCCTTGACGTCGTCAAACATTAATCGATCTTGGAGAGGCATTCATTCCTCTCAATAAAGCGATGGCGAACCATAGCATTATAATCTAAATAAGCGGAGAGCAATTCCATCATTTTCATGTATGGGTATCTCCAAGATAATTAGCTATGCGGGCTGCATAAATCCCACCAAATAAATCTCCACTAATCTTTTTATGATGCAATTAGTGCAACAATAGTCCCAAGTTGTCTTGTTTATCTCCTAATACAACACTCTTGAACTAAGATCGAGAACACACATGTGACATGCCTCGTCCTTGCGTTAATGCATCTACTATAAAGAGAACAAAATAATGTATAGCGGGAAAATGAATGCTCCCTATGGTAGCTTGTGTTATTTCCCTAGATTCCCCCATAGTTATACTAGCAAGAAAGTCTTTAAACTTCAGTTGCGAGGTTAGCTAGCACTACTACCCATTGTGGGTTTACAAGCGGTATTAAAATCTTCTAAGTCCATGGTATAAGATTTATCATAGAGATCAAATAGGATAGTGTGATAATTGCGTGATGATGTAAATTTAAACCTTCTCACAAAGGAATTAGTTAGGTAGTGATCTGAGGGCACTTATCGACCTGAAGCCCTCAAGTTCAGCATTACGCTTTTATCTGTCAAATTCATCCTAATTTCTGCTTGGACCATGAAATTTTAAATGACCATTCACAAGGCCGAACTTGAGCTTCTCTTGGTAGTTCATGAGTCCAGCTCCGTGTTGCGGGCTGGGTCCTTGCTTCCTTGAAGAACCACCTTGGTACATTTTCCTAAACATAATTCTTCCTCTGAAAATTTCTGAAATTTGTAGTAACTCAAAATAAAAGTGAACCAAACTCAACAAAATTGATAGCAACTTCTCCCACAAGTGCCTAGAGACTATATCATGCATTAGAACTACTTGGGACCAAATAAATTTGACATGCAAGCTCAAGAACAGGGTCACCTAAGCAGCTAAAGTTTGCAATGAATAAAGCACTAGAACAAAACTAATTGGACCATTGGAGGAGTCACATCTGAGGAACAATTCCCCAAAGCAGTTTTGTGAGTGGAGCTTTGGGCAAGGAGATCGAAAATGCAGCAAAGCAGGCTAGAACACGGTTTTGAGGTGTGTGTGATTTTTTATGGAGGAAGGCGAAGTGTGTGGGTGCTAGAATAAGTGGAGGGGGCGTGGGGCCCTGAGAAGGCCTGCATACGGACCCTTGTGGCCAGTCTTGGCTCACCTTGATGTGTTCTCGTGTCGGATATTCTTAAATATTCTAGAAAAATCATATTTCATTTTAAGTATTTGGAGAACTTTTATTTTGGGGTATTTTTTTATTGCAAGGATAATTCGAGAAAATAGGCAGAAAATACTATTTTGCTTTATTTAATCTAAATACAGAGAAAGTAAAGGAAGTCTGGAAGGTTGTGCTCTCTAACTTCATCCATCTCATGCTCATCAAAGGAATCCACTAACAAGGTTGATCAAGTCTTGTTAACAAACTCATTCGAATGCATGAAACAGAATTTGAATAGCACTAGGTTACCTCAACAGGGATATGCCGTCCCCAACAATAAGAATATCATATTTCTTCTTGTGAGTGGGAAGAGAATTCAAACCCTAATAGTAATTGTTGAAGTTTTTCCAATAGAATTTATCTTTGTGGACTTGAGGTTGTTTCCTCGGAGGAAAGTGGTATGCTCATTACCATTAACATGAAAAGTGGCATTGCCTTTGTTGCAATCAATAACAGCCTGCTGTATTCAAAAAGGTCTACCAAGGATAATCAACATACTATCATCCTCGGGAATATCAAGAATAACAAAGTCCGTTAAAATAGTAACGTTTGCAACCTAGCAGCACATCCTCACAAATGCCGCCGGTATAGCATGATTTATCTTCCATTTGCAAAGATATTTCAGTAGGTGTCAACTTATTCAAATCAAGTCTACGATATAAAGAGAGGCATAACACTAACACCGGCTCCAAGATCACATAAACTAGTTTTAACATAGTTTATTTTAATGGAGCATGGTATAGTTGGTACCCTGGATCTCCTAGTTTCTTAGGTATTCCACCCTTAAAAGTGTAATTAGCAAGCATGGTGGAAATTTCAGTTTCGGTATCTTTCTTTTATTTGTAACAATTTATTTCATGTACTTAGCATAAGGATTTATTTTAAGCATATCGATCAAATGCATACATAAAAGATAGGTGTAATCATTTTAGCAAGCGCTCAAAGTCCTCATCATCCTTTTTCTTAGATGGTTTAGGAGGGGAAGGCATGGTTTTGGACCCATGGTTCTCTCTTTTTACCGTGCTTCCTAACAGCAAGTCTCTCTTATCATAACATTGATTCTTTGATTGTGGGTTATCAAGATCAGCAGCGGGTTCAATCTCTACATCATTGTTGTGCTAAATTTGAGCATCATCATGAACATCATCATTAATATTATCACTAGGTTCATGTTCATTACAGTTGTGTTTGACATTAGAAATAGAAATATCATTGGGATTCTCGGGTGTGTCAACAAGTTCACTAGAAGCATGCAAGTCCTATCATTTTCTTTTTTCTTCCTCTTAGAAGGACTAGGTGCATCAACATTAGTTCTCACGAAATCTTGCTCAATTCTCTTGGGTGGCCCTTAGGATAAAGGTTCTGAGTCATTTTACCCCTCTAGTCATAACTCTAACGACATTATCATTTTCCTTATTGTTTAATTCATTGAGCAAATCATTACGAGCTTTAAGCACTTGTTCTACTTAGTGGTAACCATGGAAGCATGTTTACTAATGAGTTTAAGTTGGGTGGCATGATAAGCAAGTGATAGGCATCGTAGGCATAGCAAAAGCGAGCATCTAGCATAGCAAAGATAGAAGTGATTTGAGGTATGGTCATCTTGCGCAATGTTCTCGAGTTGTCGAAAGCTTGATCCTCGAAAGCGTTCTCAACAGGTTCCTCGTTCACGTACTCGTCTCCGACTCTACCCAAAGCAAGAACACAAACAAAGGAACCACAATAAATCACGGTGCAATGCACAAGCAACATGATGCAAAATATGGCACGATATGCGGGATGTGATATGCAATGCGTATCGCGCTCCGGAAGGAAAAAGATGAACCAGGCATCAACAGCAAACCAAGTATGCGCTGGAAAGATGAGATGATTTCAGTTGAAATCGATATAAAGATCACGGAATCGGATGCCGGTTTGCAAATGACAAGCAAAACAAGAATGGCACAAATCTGCCATTATGACATGATACCACTTAGCAAGCAACAAGAAATTAAGCTCACCCAAACATACCAACAAAGTATATGGCAGTGATCTACTCAAGATGCTTGACAAAAGATGAACACTGAGCTACGGCTAATTCACAACATAACAGGTCCAAACAAGCATGGCAAAAGTGCAAAACATATCACTTCACAGGACTTAGTGAAATTCTTGAACATGGCAAAAAACATCGGTAGCAATGTTGAGCAAGAAAACAACTTGCTACAGGAACTTATAATAGCAAAACAAGGAATGGCATGAATCTACTCAAAGAATAGAACAAAAGTCCCTTCTGACCATGAGCCAAAAGGATCGGAAGATATGATGGCACCCGTAAACATAGCAAGTTTAGTTATGATTCAACAAGCAGGGCATGACATTGGCAATTATGAAGGCATCTTCGCGAGCTCGATGCACTCACTACAGAGCATTACATGATAAACTAATCATACATACATCAAGAAGACATGGCATAGAAGCTATACATGGCAAGAACAACATCATAGCATACGGATCAACTACAACAACCTTGGCAAAATTGAATAACATGTAAACAATCGCGAGAAACATTTTATAGCAAAAGTAGAGCTCGATTGACTCAAGCTATGGCACTCCATAATTGCAAACAAGGGCATGGATGGATGAGAATAACCATATGTGCAAAACATCCTTACGAAGTATCTCAAAATAAGCATGGATCTCTCGCAGCATCAAGTTTACATGGCATAAAAATATCAGTGAGCGGGTGAAATCAGCAACATCATGAAGCCTGGTTTGCATGCTTGTGCTAGTCTACCACAGAGATCGCAAAAATACATGGCATACACCCCTGTAAAGATGGCATGGCATATTACAAAACACATGTAGGACTCAAGTTCATAGGATGCACACATCAATCATAGCAAAATAACAAAGTGCATGTTACATTGAAAGCGAAACTAACATCACATAGCCCTCTTCTAACAGCATTTGGGCACAAGATGAGCTCAAATGAAAATTATGCAATGAGATGAAATGATCTACTCTTTGGGACGAACATTTTGACATATTACCGCATACAAGCAGACTCACAGATGCAAAATTATGATCGTTGAAAATGCCAAAATTAATCACGAGACAAAAACTTACACAATTTGGGGAAGAAAAGTCAACCCTCGGGTTTGGATCGGATCTGTCCTGAGAACAGTGAGCCGGCTCGTGAGTAGATAAGCCGGTGGCGGAGGAGAATGGCGGGCCGGGCGGCAGTGAGGTGGCGTGCGGTGGTCGAGGCCGTGTGGCCTTGGTCTGGTGCCGGAGGAGGTGACTGGCTGGAACAGGAGGCAGCCGAGGTCTTGAGGTCGGCAGTGGCCAGGGCCGGTGTGTGTGGAGGAGAAGCCAGGCAGGGGTCGCAGACATGAGGCGCAGGCTCGGCGGCAGGCGGTGTGATGGTGCGTGTCGCGCCCTGTTCGCGGTGGCTGAGAGGCGGACGTGTCCGTCGTCAGGAATTTTTCGGTGGGGGGATGAAGATGGCTAGGGTTTGGACCGGTTTGGACGGGGAGTGTTTAAATAGGCATAGGGAGCTAGGAGAGTCCAAATGAGGTGTAGTTTTCGCCCTACGATCGTGATCGAGCGACGGAGAAACATGGAAGTGACTTAGATGGGTTATTGGAATATTTTGAAGGGTGTTGGGCTGCAACTTAAAAGAGGCCTTTGCGAGTCACGGTTAACCGTTGGAGTACCAAGCGAGCTCAAATGACCGAAACTTGACGGTGGTCTACGGTGGTATACCAAGCCACTTGACAAACCTCGGTCCATTCGAAAGTTTAGTACCGCTCACGGAAAAACATAAAAGGGGCCGGGGGACATAGGAGTCGGATTGCAAAAGCGAACAACGGGAAAAATGCTCGGAATCATGAGCGAACACGTATGCAAATGTGATGCACATGATGACATGATATGAAAATGCATGACATGGACAAAATGCAAAGAAGAAAAACCCAACCACGGAGGAATATGATATCACAATGCGAAAATGGCAAGAGTTGGAGTTACAAATATGGAAAGTTACATCCAGGGGTGTTACAACACTCCACCACTACAAGGGATCTCGTCCGAGATCTGGGGCTGAAAGAACTCGGATATTGAGCGGAGGTGATCCTCGCGCTCGGTGGCTTCTCGGTGGAATGGTGTGACCACTTCACTTTCAGGAATTTGATTGACTTTTGCGAGTCTTGCTCGGTTTCTTCAAGAATAACAGCAGGGTGCTCATGATAAGAGATCTTCTTGGAGGTCAATTTCTTGAAGTTGATGAGTGCTCGAGTCTTGAAGCACTTCGAAG
>JAHIAM010011309.1:0-11465 GCA_021605205.1 Aegilops longissima
GGGAGAGGTATCTCTGGGCCCTCTCGGTAATGCTCATCACATAAGCCTTGCAAGCATTGCAACTAATGAGTTAGTTGTGAGATGATGTATTACGGAGCAGAAAAGAGACTTGCGATAGTGAGATTGAACTAGGTATTGGATCACAGGCGATGGAATCTCGGGCAAGTAACTATACCGATGACAAAGGGAACAACGTATGTTGTTATCGGTTGATGCGACCGATAAAGATCTTCGTAGTATGTATAGGAACCAATATGGGCATCGAGGTCCGCTATTGGTTATTGACGAGAGGTGTCTCGGTCATGTCTACATAGTTCTCGAACCCGTAGAATCCCTTGCGACAACGTTTGATGGCAGTTATTATGAGTTTATATGATTTTGATGTACGAAGGTTGTTAGATCCCGGATGAGATCACGGACATGGCGAGAGTCTCGAAATGGTCGAGACATAAAGATTGATATATTGGAAGCCTATGTTTGGACTCGGAATCACTCCGGGTGAAATGGGAATTTTCTTAGAGATGCAGGAGATTCTGGAACCCCGAAATCAATGAGGCCTTGATGGGCCTTAGTGGGAAGAAAGGGGCCCTATGGCTGGCGCAGCCTTCCCCCTTCTAGTCCTATTAGGACTAGGAGAAGAAGGGTGGTCTCTCTCTCCCTTACTCAAACCCTAGTTGGACTAGGATTGGGGGGAAGTCTCCTACTAGTAGGGTAGGACTCCCTGATGCAGCCTCCTCGGTAAGCAGCAGACCTCCCTTCCCTCCTTTATATCTGAGGGCGAGGGGGCACCCCATGACACACAAGTTGATCATTAGATCGTTCCTTGGCAGTGTGCGGTGCCCCTTCCACCAAATTACACCTCGAAATCATCGTGGCGGACTTCTGGTAAAACCTGCGTCGGTGGAACATCATCATCGTCCTGCGCTTGCGTCGTCGTGAAACTCTCCCTCAACACTTTCGGCTGGATCGGAGTTGAGGGCGTCATCGAGCTGAGCGTGTGCAGAACTTCGGAGGTGCCGTCGTTCGGTGCTTGGATCGGTTGGATCGGGAAAATGCGACTACATCAACAGCGTTGTTATCGCTTCCGCTTTCGGTCTCGAGAGTGCGTGGACGGACACTCTATCCTCTCGTTGCTATGCCATCACCATGGTCTTGCGTGATCGTAGGAAAATTTTGAAATTACTCGTTCCCCAGCAGTGGCATCAGAGCCTGGTTTATGCGTTGATGTCATATGCGCGGTAGAACACAAGTGAGTTGTGGGCGATACAAGTCATACTGCCTACGACATGTCATACTTTGGTTCAGCGGTATTGTGAGATGGGCGGCCGGACCGACATTACGGCGTGCGCTTCTGGAGACTGGTTTTCACCGCTGTGAGCACTTTCGTTGCTTAAAGGTGGCTGGCGGTGTCTCTCTCTCACTTTAGTTGAATCGAGTGTGGCTCGCCCGGTCCTTGAAGAGTTAAAAGCAGTCTATTTGTGAAATATCGTTGTGGTTTTGATGCGTGGTAGAAGCGGTTCTTGCTCAGCCCGTAGCAGCCACGTAAAACTTGCAACAACAAAGTAGAGGCGTCTAACTTGTTTTGCAGGGCATGTTGTGATGTGATATGGTCAAGGCGTGATGCTATATTTTGTTGTATGAGATGATCATGTTTTGTAACGGAGTTATCGACAGCGGCAGGACCATATGGTTGTCGCTTTATTGTATGAAATGCAAGCGCATATGTAATTGCTTTACTTTATCACTAAGGGTAGCGATAGTCGTAGAAGCAATAGTTGGCGAGGCGACAACGATGCTCGATGGAGATCAAGGTGTCGGCGCCGGTGGCGATGGTGATCATGGCGGTGCTTAGGAATGGAATCACAAGCACAAGATGATGATGGCCATATCATCACTTATATTGATTGCATGTGATGTTAATCCTTTATGCATCTTATTTTGCTTTGATTGGCGGTAGCATTATAAGATGATCCTTACTAAATCATCAAGTGTTCTCCACGAGTATGCACCGTTGCGAAAGTTCTTCGTCTGAGACACCACGTGATGATGCGGGTGTGATAGGCTCTCGTTCAAATACTAGCGGGTGCAAAACAGTTGCTTTGCGCGAATACTCAGGTTATACTTGGCGATATGCATATAAGATATGACCTCGGAACACGGAGACCCGAAAGGTGGCGTGAATCATATAGTGATATGATCAACATATTGATGTTCACCATTGAAAACTCCATCACGCGTGATGATCGGTCATGGTGTAGTTGATATGGATCACATAATCACTTAGAAAATTGGAGGATATTTTTCTAAGTGGGAGTTCTTAAGTAATATGATTAATTGAACTTTAATTTATCATGAACTTAGTCACTGGTAGTATTTTGCAAATTATATTTGTGATCAATAGCTCGCGTTGTTGCTTCCCTATGTTTTCATATGTGTTCCTAGAAAATTTATTGAAAGATGTTAGTAGCAATGATGCGGTTGGATCCGTGATCTGAGGTTTATCCTCATTGCTTTCTTGAAGAATTATGTCCTTAATGCACGCTAGGTGACAGACCTATTCGGGAGGCAGGTCACGAGACGTTATGAGCGTTTGGCTAGCTCAATATGATGACTACTTGATAGTTTAGTGCACCATGTATGGCTTAGAATCGGGACTTCAAAGGCGTTTTGAGCGTCATGGACCATATGAGATGTTCCAGGAATTGAAGTTAATATTCAAGCAAATACCGGGTTGAGAGATGTAAGAGTCTCAACAAGTTCTATAGCTAAAAGATGGAGGAGAATCGCTCAACTAGTGAGACATGTGCTCAGATTATGCGAAGTACTTCAATCTTGCTTGAATCAAGTGGGAGTTAATCTTCCGGATAAGATAGTGATTGAAATTCTCTAGTCACCATCACTAAGTTAGTAGAACTTCGTGATGAACTATATTATATGCAAGGATGACGAAAAGGATTCTCGAGCTCTTGGCGATGCTAAAATCGGTGAAGGTAGAAATCAGAAAAAACATCAAGTGTTGATGGTTGACAAGACCACTAGTCTCTCAAGAGAAAATGGCAAAGGGAAGAGAGGGAACTTCAAAAGGGCGGCAAGCAAGTTGCTGCTCGGTGAAGAAGCCCAAGTCTAGACCTAAGCACGAGGCTGATACTTTTGCTGCAATGGAACTGGTCCTTTGGGCGGAACTACCCCTGAATATTTGGTGGATAAGAAGGATGGCAAAGTGAACAAGGTTATATTTGATATACAAGTTATTGATATGTGCCTTACTAGTGTTTATAGTGGCCCTGAGTATTTGATACTTGTTAGGTTTGCTAAGATTAGTAACTTCAAACAGGGAGTTCTGAATAAGCAGAGAACTAGTTGAAGGAAGTGACGATGAGTGTTGGAAGTAGTTCCAAGATTGATATGATCATCATCTACACTCCCTATACTTTGGGATTAGTGTGGAACCTAAATAAGTGTTATTTGGTGTTGAGCATAAATATGATTTGATCATGTTTATTTGCAATCTGATTATTCATTTAAGTAAGAGAATAAATTGTTGTTCTGTTTACATGAATAAAACCTTATATGGTTACACACCCAATGAAAAATGGTTCATTGGATCTCGATCATAGTGATACACATATTCATAATATTGAAACCAAAAGATGCAAAGTTAATAATGATAGTGCAACTTATTTGGTACTTGCCGTTTGGAGTCATATTGGTGTAAAGCGCATGAAGAAAACTCCATCTGATGGACTTTTGGAATCACTTGATTATGAATCATTTGATGCTTACGAACCGTGCCTTTTGGGCAAGATGACTAAAACTCCGTTCTGGAACAATGGAACAAACTCTTGACTTATTGGGAATAATACATACCGATGTATGCGATCCAATGATGTTGATGCTTAAATGGCAAGTATCGTTATTTTCTGACCTTCACAAGATGATTTGAGCAGATATGGGTATATCTACTTGATGAAACATAAGTCTGAAATAGTTGAAAGGTTCAAAAGAATTTGAGTGAAGTGGAAAATCATCGTAACAAGAAAATAAAGTTTCTGCGATCTGATCGTGGAGATGAATATTTGAGATTCTGAGTTTGGTCTTCAATGAAAACAATGTGGAATAGTTTCACAGCTCACGCCACGGAACACCACAGCGTTATATGGTGTGTCGAGCGTCATGTAATGTACTTTATTATGATATGAGTGCGATCTATGATGTATCTTACCGATTTACCACTATCGTTTTGGGGTTATGCATTAGAGACAGCTGCATTCACGTTTAATAGGGCACCATCTAAATCCGTTGAGATGACCGCATATGAACTATGGTTTAGCATTAAACCTAAGCTGTCGTTTCTTAAAGTTTGGAGTTGTGATGCTTATGTAAAAAGTTTTCACACGATAAGCTCGAACAAATCGAATCGTCTTCATAGAATACCCAAGGTAACTATGGATTTACCTTCTATCCCAGATCCGAAAGCAAGATATTTGTTGCTAAGATGGATCCTTTCGAGAAGAAGTTTCTCTCGAAAGAAGTGAGTGGGAGGAAAGTAGAACTTGATGAGGTAATTGTACCTTCTCCCTTATTGGAAAGTAGTTCATCACAGAAATCAGTTGATGATTCCTACACAATTAGGAGGAAGTTAATGATGATGATCGAAACTTGAGATCAAGTTGCTACCAAACCTCGTAGGTCTTCGGAGTAAGATCCGCACCGAGTGATACGGTAATCCTATTCTTGGAAGTCATGTTACTAGACCATGATGAACCTACTGAACTATGAAGAGCGATGATGAGCCCAGATTCCATGAAATGGCTTGAGGCCATGAAATCTGAGATGGGATCCATGTGAGAACAAAGTGTGGACTTTGGTTGACTTGCTCGATGATCGGCAAGCCATGTTAAATAAATGGATCTTCAAGGAAAACAGACACTTGATAGTATTACTATCTACAAAGCTCGACTTATCATAAAAGTTTTCGACAAGTTCAAGGTGTTGACTACAATGAGATTTTCTCAATTGTGGCGATGCTTAAGTCTGTCGAATCATGTTAGCAATTGCCATAATTTATGAAATTTGGCAAATGGATGTCAAAACTACATTCTTTAATGGATTTATTAAAGAAGAGTTGTATATGATGCCAACGAAGGTTTTGTCAATCCTAAAGGAGCTAACAAAATGTGCAAGCTCCGATCCATCAGTATGGTGGTGCAAGCATCTGGAGTTGGAATATCGCTTTTGAAGTGTGTTGATCAAAGCATATGGTTTTTTATACAGACTTTTGGAAAGCCTGTGTATTTACAAGAAAGTGAGTGGGAGCACTACAGCATTTCTGATAAGTATATGTGAATGACATATTGTTGATCGGAAATAATGTAGAATTATACGCAAAGCATAAAGGGTATTTGAAAGGTTTTTCAAAGAAGGACCTCGGTGAAGCTGCTTACATATTGAGCATCAAGATCTATAGAGATAGATCAAGGCGCTTGATAAGTTTTCAATGAATACATACCTTGACAAGATTTTGAAGTAGTTCAAAATGGAACAGTCGAAAGAAAGAGTTCTTGCTGTGTTACAAGGTGTGAGATTGAGTAAGACTCAAAACCCGACCAGGCGGAAGATAGAAAGAGAATGAAAGTCATTCCTATGCATCAATCATAGGTTCTATAAAGTATGTCATCTTTGTGTACCAGATCTGTTACGCCTACCACTAAGATTGGCAAGGGTGCAATAGAGATCTAAAGTAGATCAATGGACATCGGTCAAAATTATCCTTAGTAGAATAAGGATATGTTTCTCGATTATGGAAGTGAAAAAGGTTAGATGTAAGTAAAGGTTTACGTCGATTGCAAGTTTTAACACTAATCTGATGACTACTTTGAGTCTCAATCTGGATACATATTGAGAAGTGGAACGAATTAGCTAGAGTAGGCCGATGCGGAGCATTGTAGACATAGAAATTTGCAAAATACTTACATTTCTCGAATGTATGAGACCGTTGACTAAAATTATCTCACAAGCAAAACATGATCACACCTTAGTTCTTTGGGTGTTAATCACATGCGATGTGAACTAGATTCTGAATCTAAGTAAACCCTTTGGGTGTTGGTCACATGGCGATGTGAATTATGAGTGTTAATCACATGATGATGTGAACTATTGATGTTAAATCACATGGCGATGTGAACTAGATTATTGACTCTAGTGCAAGTGGGAGGCGAAGGAAATATGCCCTAGAGCAATAATAAAGTTATGTTATTTCCTTATATCATGATAAATGTTTATTATTCATGCTAGAATTGTATTAACGGAAACATAATACATGTGTGAATACATAAACAAGCAAGTGTCACTAGTATGCCTCTACTTGACTAGCTTCGTTAATCAAAGATGGTTATGTTTCCTAACCATGAACAAGGAGTTGTTATTTGATTAACGGGATCACATCATTGGTTGAATGATCTGATTGACATGACCCATTCCATTAGCATGCTTTTGATCGTATAGTTTGTTGCTAGTGCTTTTCTTCATGACTTATACATATGTTCCTATGACTATGAGATTATGCAACTCCCGTTTGCCGAGGAACACTGGGTGCTACCAAGCGTCCTAGCGTAAGCTGGGTGATTATAAAGGTACATTCTGGTGTCTCGAAGGTACATGTTGGGTTGGCATATTTGAGATTAGGATTTGTCCTCCGATTATGGGAGAGGTATCTCTGGGCCCTCTCGGTAATGCTCATCACCTAAGCCTTGCAAGCATTGCAACTAAATGAGTTAGTTGTGAGATGATGTATTCGGAGCGATAAAAGACTTGCGATGCGAGATTGAACTAGGTATTGGATCAAGCGATCGAATCTCGGGCGTATACTTTATACCGATGACA
Source organism: Aegilops longissima (assembly GCA_021605205.1). NCBI lineage: Eukaryota > Viridiplantae > Streptophyta > Magnoliopsida > Poales > Poaceae > Aegilops > Aegilops longissima. Next base: position 6,883 of record JAHIAM010011309.1, read on the forward strand.
AAGGAACAACGTATGTTGTTATCGATTCGACCGATAAAGATCTTAATAGAATATGTAAGGAACCAATATGGGCATCGGGTCCGCTATTGGTTATTGACCGAGAGAGGTGTCTCGGTCATGTCTACATAGTTCTCGAACCCGTAAGTCCGCCGCAACAACGTTTGATGGCGGTTATTATGAGTTTATGATGTTTGATGTACGAAGGTTGTTGAGTCCGGATGAGATCACGGACATGGCGAGGAGTCTCGAAATGGTTGAGACATAAAGATTGATATATTGGAAGCCTATGTTTGGACTCGGAATCCTCCGGGTGAAATTGGAATTTCTTTAGGAGATCTGCAGGGGTTACAAGAACCCCGGAGGCAATGGGCGATGATGGGCCTTAGTGGGAAAAGAAAGGGGCCCTATAGCTGGCGCGGCTTCCCCCTTCCTAGTCCTATTAGGATTAGGAGAAGGGGTGGCGCCCTCTCCTCTCCCACTTGGTGAACCCTAGTTGGACTAGGATTTGGGGGAATCCTACTCCTAGTAGGAGTAGGACACTCCTGATCGCCTCCCTCTGGCGGCCAGCCCCTCCCTTCCCTCCTTTATATCTGACAGTCGAGGGGCACCCCATGACACACAAGTTGATCATTAGATCGTTTCCTTGGCATGTCGGTGCCCCTTCACCAAATTACACCTCGATCATCACCGTGGCGGAGCTTAGTAGAAGCCTGCGTCGGTGGAACATCATCATCGTCTACGCCCGTCGTGGCTTGACAAACTCTCCCCTCAACTTTCGGCTGGATCGGAGTTAGGGGCGTCATCGAGCTGAGCGTGTGCGGAACTTCGGAGGTGCGTCGTTCGGTGCTTGGATCGGTTGGATCGGGAAGAAATCGACTACATCAACAGCGTTGTTATACTTCGCTTCCGCTTTTCGGTCTCGAGTGCGTGGGCGGATACTCTATCTCTCGTTGCTATGCCATCACCATGGTCTTCGCGTGATCGTGGAAATTTTTGAAATTTTCGTTCCCCAACATACAAAGGCACCGCAAGTGATTGCCTGCCCTTCCACTCGATCCTCCGGTTGGTGGCGTCGCATCTATGAAAAGGAACTTTCAAATCACTATATGCAAGTGCTAATGAAGCCTTTGAAACCAAGGCAAGCCAAGGACCAAATTCCTCGTCAAAGGAATTATTATATATCCTCGACAGTCTATCAAATTTTAGCGAAGACTATGAGTCCTATCAAGGAACCCGACTTCGAATGATGAAGAGTCGTTGGCATCATGAAGAATATCTTTCAACATCATCCATGGCGTTCCGTCAATTTCATGATTTCTTCATGAGGACTCAGCTAACATTGCCATGTCACCTTTTGAGCTGAAGCCTTATCGCCTTGGATTATGAGATTCATCGGTCGAATCTTCCTTTGAATTACAAAGGTGACACTTTGAACCCCTGCAGCTACCTGCCCGATTGAAGTCCTCAAGCGGAATTGCCTCGGTGATGAAAAGGAAGGCTGCTGCTGTGATAGATGAAGGCATTGTCCATTGGATGGACAGTTTAAAAGCAGCATCCTACTCCACCAATGATGACTACCACATGACTCGTACAAATACCTCGGTTAAGCAAAGTCCTCAAGCTCACGCACGGGTGATGGCTGATCGTGAATTACTCCTCGGTCTTCATCGGAAGGTTGATCGCAAATCATAAGTGGGTCAAGCGTCGGTTTGGAACTCTTCTTTACACCTGACCTCAACTCACAATGCGTGAAGAAAAACCACTACTATCTTCATGAAACCTTCAAGCGCTTTTGGGCTGTTCTTTCACATGTATACAATGGAAGAACTGCAATCAATGGGACTCAAGGAAGAATTTGGTGGTGCACCTCCTCGAAGAAATTCAAGAAGGTAAGTTCCTTCCTTGGTGGCCAGCTCCTATTCTTCATCTCGCGATCTTGATGAAAATGAAGATTTGGAAGACCTTTCTGGTCCTACTTACGAACAACCCAACAATCTTTGGCGCTCCGTCTTCAACGAAATTCCTCAACGTTAGTCCTCGTTTGATCCTTTTGGTCATTCGATGACAAGGGAGAATTTGAGTTAGTCTTCAAGCGGGTCTCGTTTTGTCTATATACATATTTTATTAAGTTACAACTCTCGTTCTTCGAAACCTTTTATTGGATCGAGTTGTAATCTTAAACCCGATGGTGCTTTGATACTTTTGATGCATTATGCTTTTGCTCTATGCTCGATTACGATAGTGTTGATATGCATTGATCCTTGTTATGCTCGATCCTCATGAGCTCGGTGAAAATCTTCAAATCGATTTGGGATCGATACTCATGATAGTTTCAAATTCCTCATACGCATTGGGCTCACGATACTCTTTATGCATTATTTTGCATGCTCGCATATCATCAAGCACCATATTTCATCATGCATTTCAAATTCCTCATATTATATGTCAAATCGTGTATGAATTACAAGATATGGGAGATCTCCATGATTCAATTCTTCAAATGTGCATTGCCTCAAAAGCAAATTCCTCACTATACACCTTGAGGGAGTTCTTCTATATCTTGTAATCAAAATCCTCATTATCGATATTTACACTTCATATATTTATCCCCATTGAAAACTTAACCTGTATTGTCATCAATCACCAAAAGGGGAGATTGTAAGTGCATCTAGTGCCCTTAGTGATTTTGGTGTATTGAAGACTTATAGGTTAAGCAACTATCGTTTGTGAGTGTACCAAGGTCTATAAGTCTATGAGGAGTTTGATATTTACGGAGAAAGTCGACCCTAAAATGAATTTCTTCAAGGAAGAATTTGAATTACGAAGACTTTAGAAGACTTTGAAAGTGAAGAAATTGGTGTGACCTTGAAGACTTGGTATTCATTTGAGGAATATGAAGCGTGAAGACTTTTGTTTTCGTGTTTCATTTTCTCTTTCTTGAGTCATAGGAAACACCGTCTTGTTAAAGGGGTGAGGAAATACTAGGAAAAATTTCCATTTGATGCTCAACTCAAAATCCTACACCTACCAATCCCTTGAGTGAAGCTTTTGGAAATCTCATCGATTCAGTCAATTTCTTGATGTGAGCGAAGCTCTTACAGTCCTTGAGAATTTACGGCCGAGGAGTTAAATCGATCTGTGCCTACGATGAGAACATGATAGCCGAGAATTTGATGTTCCAATTTCCGACCGTTCTTGTCTTTGCCATTGTCCCCAAAATATCTCCACCTAACGGTCATATCATTTAAGGGCATTTATGTCTTATCATGTCGGGCTGCTCCCTAGGCTATAAATAGCCGCCCCTACAACCACTAGTTGGTTGGCTGCTCGAAGAAACTTGACACTTGTCATTTGAGAGCAACCCATCCTCGAGAATTTGGCGAAAATCATCAAGTGAGGAAAAACCCAAAAGTGAGGAAAAACCCAAAGTGAGGAAAAACCCAAAAACCAAACCCAACAAACCCAAAGTGATTGAGCATCCTTGAAGAAATTGATCGCGTGGATCCGGCCTTTTACCTTTGAAGACTGTGCTTCTTCCGGACGGTTAGGCGTCACGGTCTAGAACATCAAGAGGAATTGTGGATGCAGTGACCAAGTATGTGAAGGTTTGGAAATCGCTGAAGACTTACCACAGTGATTGGGCGAGTCTCGTGACCTTAGTTCAAGGAGAATCGGTGAGGACTTGGTGTCTGAGCTGCGTGCTTTCGGTGTTGGGTGTCCGGGACTGCGTGTCCTCGAGTTTAAATACTCGGCCGCTCCAACCAGACGTACAAGCAGGCGTTGGAACTGGTCTACCAAATCATTGTCTTCACCAACCTAACTGGTTCTATTTCCTCAACCCTTTCATTTCCTCATTCTTGTGTTGAGTGTTTGTCATATCTGTGTTTGAAGACTTTGGTGAAGACTTTCTCAATTTCCTCAGTTCAATTTCTTGATCTGTTTGTCTTCATCTTGTGTTATCCTGTGATTCGCTTTTTGTACTCTGTGATTGTCTTCATTTCATCATGATGACTATGCTTGTAATCTGTTATGCTTACTCGAGTACTTATTCCGCTGCATGTATTTCTTAAGCTAAGGAATTTCCTCACCAGCAAATTCCTCGTGAAAATTTGTAAAATTATAAAAATAGCCTATTCACCCCCCTCTAGTCGATATAACGCACTTTCACATCTGCGACTCTCCTTTCGGGTTGGAAGCAAATCCATGGGAATCTCACGTGACAGGACCTCCATAATTCTTTTCTTTTTACCTTGTCCAAGGCTACCATGGTGCCATATCCGTGGTTTACCTTCATCTTGCACATCAAATCCTTTACGATACCAGTGTGTCAAATCAATCCTAGATTTTAAGGTATCTTTCGTCTTGCCTTCAATGTTAAGAAGTGTGCCGATAATGCTGTCACATATATTTTTCTCGATGTGCATCACATCAAGATTATCCCAGAATCCAAATCTTTCCAATACTCCAAGTCCCACAAAGTGGACTCGAGAGTAAATAATCTCTCTTCTACCTGCCCGCTTCCTTTTCCCTACCATTACGGGATGGTTTCGGTGTAATATCTGACCTTCTCTAATTCCACTTGC
>JAHIAM010011311.1:0-12469 GCA_021605205.1 Aegilops longissima
GATACCACTTAGCAAGCAACAAGAAATTAAGCTCACGCACCCAAGCGTAGCAACAAAGCATATGGAAGTGATCTACTCAAGATGCTTGACAAAAGATGAACAACTTGAGCTACGGCTAATTCACAACATAACAGGTCCAACCAAGCATGGAAAAAGTGCATAGAACAAAAGTCCCTCTGACCATAAGCCAAAAAGGATCGAGAAAATACAATAGCACCCATGTCAATATAGCAAGTTTAGATTATGATTCAACATGAGCATGACAAAAAGCAGGATAACAAGTAGGCATGTTTAAGCTCGATACACTCACTCTGAGCATTACATGATAAAATAAGCATACATCCATCAAGAAGACATGGCATAGAAGCCGTACATGGCAAGAACAACATCATAGCATACGGATCCACTACAACAACCTTGGCAAAATTGAATAACATGTAAAAGCAATCTGCGGAAACACATTTATAGCAAAAGTAGAGCTCGATTGACTCAAGCTATGGCACTCCATAATTGCAAACAAAGGCATGGATGGATGAGAGCATAACCATATGTTCAAAACATCCTTCTTTGAAGTATCTCAAAATATGCATGGATCTCTCGGTAGCATCAAGTTAACATGGCATAAAAATATCGAAGCCAAAAGCGAAGCTTGAAATCAGCAACATCATGAAGCCTAGTTTTCATGCTTGTGCTAGTCACCACAGAGATCACAAAAATACATAGCATACACCCTGGAAAGATGGCATGGCATATTACAAAACACATGTAGGACTCAAGTTCATAGGATGCACACATCAATCATGGCAAAATGACAAAAGTGCATGTTACGTTAAGAAAGCGAAACTAACATCACATAGCCCTCTTCTAACAGCATTTCGGGCATCAAGATGAGCTCAAATGAAAATGATGCAATGAGATGAAATGATCTACTCTTGGGAGAACAATTTGACATATTACCGCATGAAAGCAGACAGCAGAGTGCAAAGTTATGATGCGTTGAAGATGCAACAAATATCCACAGAATAATGACTTGGCGATTAGGGGAGAGGAAGGTCAACCCTTGATCTAGATCGATCGGATCGAGGCCACGTCGTGCTCAGGGCGGAGGGAAAGGAGAAGCAGAGGCGAGGCCAGAAGCGTGAGTAAGCGGCGCCCGGTGGCCGATGGCTTGGCAGTGATTGAGCGAGGCGCAGTGGGAGCGCCGTGGGAGGCCGGAGGCCGGACGAGAGCGGCCAGCCTGGTGCTGTAGCCAGCCTTGAGGCGGCCGATGTGGCTTATGCCTGGCGGCAGGCTGGCCGGGCAGGAAGAGCCACTGCAGACCTCATGAACCCAGTGGTCGGCAGGCGATGTGGTAGAGCGGGACACGTGGCAGCTCCTGGTTCGTCCGTGGCGGTGTGACGTGTCGACCGTCCGCATTTCGTCGTCGGCGCGAAGAGGAAAAATGCTAGGGTTTAGCCGGTTTGGAGGGAGATGCATATTTATAGGTAGAGGAGCTAGGAGCTCCAAATGAGGTCTGGTTTCGCCCACGATAGTGTGATCGGCTGGCGGAGAGCATGGAAGTGACTTAGATGGGTTATTGGGCTGTTTTGGAGGGTGTTGGGCTGCAACTTAAAGAGGCCTTTTGAGAGTCACGGTTAACGTTGGAGTACCAAAACGAGCTCAAATGACCCGAAACTTGACGAAGTGGTCTACGGTGGTGTACCATAGCCACTTAGCAAACTCGGTCCATTCGAAAGTTTAGTACCAGCTCACGGGAAAAGCGTAAAAAGAGGCGGCCAGGGGGACATAGGAGTGCGGATTGCAAAAGCGGACAGCGGGGAAAATGCCGGAATCATGGGAGCGAACACGTGGCGATCACGATGCACATGATGACATGATATGAAATGCATGACATTAACAAAATGCAAAATGAAGAACCCAACCACGGAGGAATATCATATCACCATGCGAAAATGGCAAGAGTTGGAGTTACAAATATGGAAAGTTACATCGGGGTGTTACAACCTCCACCACTACAAGAGGATCTCGTCCCAAGATCTAGGTGAAAAGAACTCCGGATATTCAGACGGAGGTGATCCTCGCGCTCGAGGTGGCTTCTCGGTTGAATGGTGTGACCACTTCACTTTCAGAATTTGATAGACTTGTTGCGAGTCTTGCGCTCGGTTTCTTCAAGAATAGCAACAGGGTGCTCATGATAAGAAAGATCTTCTTGGAGGTCAATTTCTTCGAAGTTGATAGTGCACTCAGGAGTCTTGAAGCACTTGCGAAGCTGTGACACGTGAAACACATCATGCACATTTGCGAAGTTGGGCGGAAGCTCAAGTTGATAGGCGAGATCGCCTCTTTTGCCAATGATCTTGAAAGGACCCACGTATCTAGGGCAAGCTTCCCTTTGATACGCAGGCGGCGAGTGCCTTTCATTGGAGAGGCAGCGGAGGTAGACATGGTCTCCGATTTCAAAAGCCACATCCACGGTGCTTGTCATCATAATAGCTCTTTTAGCGCGATTAGTGGCTTTGATATTCTCACGAATGACTTTGCACATTTCTTGACACGTGATCAATTTGTTGCCAAGAAGTTGGCGTTCACCATCTCGGACCAATTGAGAGAATCGGCACTTTACGCCATAGAAATTTGAATGGGGCCTTGCGAACTAAACTTGGAAGCTGTTGTTGTAGAGAACTTCGGCATATGGAAGACAATCTTCCCACTTCATACTGAAGGAAATGACACAAGCCCGAGCATATCTTCAAGGATTTGATTATTTCGCTCGACTTGGCCACTTGTTTGAGGATGGAAAGCTATCTTTGAAATGAATGTTGGTGCCCATGGCCTTACGAAAGAATCCCAAAACTTGGAGGTAAAGATGCTGCCACAGTGATGAAGAGATCACTTGAGGAATACCGTGCAAGGAGACAATCACGGAGGTGTATAGCTCTTAGGCGAGCTGCTGTGATAGATTCTTTGATAGGAAGAAATTGAGCCACTTTAGTAAGCTTGTCAATGTCAGCGAAGATAGCATCATTTCCACGCTTGGACTTTGGAAATCCAGATCACGAAGTCCATCTCAATATGATCAAACTTCCATTACGGAATATCAAGAGGTTGGAGGAGACCAGCTGGTGCGTTGGTGTTACCTTTCACTCTTCTGGACATCACACTCATTCACGAATTGAGCAATTTCTCGCTTCATTCGAGTCCACCAATATATTGCTTGAGGTCATGGTACATCTTCGTACTTCAGGATGAATGGATAAAGCGAATTGTGTGCCTCGTTCATAATGACTTCGTAGATCACCCTTTGGAACCACAATTCGGTCCTCGAAGAAAAGAGTATGTTTGACATCAATGTGGAAGCACTTGTATTTGGAAATGCCCTTGTCGATACCACGTTTCACCTTTTCACCATGGTATCGGGAGTTGAGCCTCACGGATCTGATCTTCCAAAGTAGGAGCGACTATGAGGTTGGCAAAAGCCTTGAGGAACAACTTGAAGATTCAGCTGCGGAAAGCTTCACAAAGATCGGTTGGAAGGGCTTGAGGATTAAAGCGTTGCGATAAGCCTTCTGCTCAAAGCATCTGCAATCACATTGGCCTTGCCGGAGTATATTCAATACTTGGGTTGTACTCTTGAATCATTTGACCCATCGAGTCTGCACTTTGAGGTTGAGGTTCGGTTGAGTGAAGATATACTTGAGGCTCTTGTGATCGGTGAATATGTCCACTTTCCTTCCCAACAAGAGATGTCTCCATGTTATCAATGCATGGACAAGCGCCATCAACTCAAGATCGTGAGTGGGGTAGTTCTTTTCGTTGAGCTTGAGTTGCGAGAGGTATAGGCCTAACTCTCTTCTCTTGCATTAACAACACCGAGACCTTGAAGAAGCATCACGAAGAAAACTTGAATGGCTTGGATTCATCGGGAGGAGTCAAGGAAGGGAGGCTGTGAGTTTCTCTTTGAGAGTATTAAAGCAACGTCACTCGGGGAGACGGACATACTTCACATGCTACGGAGGAGGTTGGAAGAGGCTTTGCAATCTTAGAAGTTCTCAGCGAATCTTGACAATAACTTGCAAGACCAAGAAAACTGCGAGCTGCTTGACGATACGAGGAGGTTCCCAATTCACAGCTGCGGACACCTTTTAGGGATTAAAGCGATGCCCTTAAGCGGAGATGATATGACCAAGGTAAAGAACTTCATCAAGCCAAAATTCACATTTGGAAAACTTAGCATAGAATTGATGCTCTACGAGCTTGTCTAGCACCAATCGCAAATGTTTGGCATGATCCTTCTTATTCTTGGAAGACCAAAATATCATCAAGATAGACCAAGAGGCGAATTCATGGTGTAGGGGTTGAAGGCGAAGTTCATCATCGAGAGATGTTGGAGGAGCATTGACAAGGCGAAAGACATGACGGTATATTCATAAGAACCAAAGCTTGTTACGAATCTTTGTCTTGGGAATATCTTGTTCACGAATCTGGAATCGATGATAACCCATCGAAGGTCAAGCTTGGAGAACACTTTACTTTTGAGTTGCTCGAAAAGCTCATTGATGTTGGGAGTGGATACTTGTTCTTGATTGTCTTCTTATTCAATGGGCGATGTCGACACAAAAGTCGGTCGTGCCATCATTCTTCTGGACAAAAGAACACCACAACCCCAAGGAGATGAACTCGGTGCGATCAAACCAGGCGCTCTTGTTCATCGAGCTGCTTCTTCAATTCCTTCAGCTCATCGAGGTCCAAGCTTGTATGGGCGGCTTACAAAGCGGAGTTCGATGCGGAGCTCAAGATCGATACTTGAATTCAAGCGGCGGTGAGGAGGCATTCTGGAAGCTCTTGGAAAGACATCTTGGTACTCTAGCAAGCGGAATCGAGAGATAGCATCAATTCGCCCTTCTCATTGAGAGAAAACAACGAATGGTTTCATCACGGCGGCATAGATGATCACATCATTAGAAGAGTGAGTCAATTGAATTTCCACACAGCACAATCAAGCTGAGCTTTATCTTTGAAAGCGATCCATCCCAGAATAAGATCAATATCCGAGTCACCAAGGACAATTGGTTTAGCTTGAAATCTATAGTCGCCCATCTTGATACCGACATTGAACCATCATGCTAGAGCTCAAGCGCTTAGCGGGAAAATAACTTGCAATGCTTTAGGTAATTCCTCTGTGTCAAAATTGTGCTTGATGCAAAAGGATATGACATGAAAAATCGATGCACGGTATCAAATAAGACTTTGCGGGAATATCATTAGCGAGAGATTACCCATTATCACGTCGATAGATTCCTCGCTTGAGCTGCATTCATCATATTCACCTTTGCAGACTTGGGATTATGCTTGACCCTGCATTTCTTGAAGATTTCACGGGGAGGAGGGCGGAAGGCGCCTTTGGTTGAAACACTTGTTAGCATAGTGACCTTTCTGCGACACTTGTTGCAAGTCACCTCACGAGAGTGGGACGGTGGTAGGAGCATTTGACCTTGGAGCTTGAGAATTTGACTTTTACGATAGCTTTGGGTTGGGTGGGTGGGAAGATCCACGACCACTGAGTTCTTCTGGCGATAAAGTGTGGAGCGGAGGAGGAGGAAGGTAGAACCTGCTGCTTAGCTGCCACTTGAGAGAAGAAGATGGTGAACTGCATCCTGATTCTCTTCTTAGAAGCCTCACATTTGAGCTGGGCAGCTTCTTGCTTGATGCCATGTTGTAGAATTCATCATACTTTTACGGCTCAAAAAGCACGAGAGCTAATTGCAGATCTTCTCTGAGGTCCACCTCTGAATTGATAGATCATACTCTTTTCATCGGGGCGTCTTGCCTAGCGAAGTGGCGAGTTTACAGGCTGGATATTGTATTGATACAGACATTGACCTTGCTTGAGATTGCGGAACTCCTCACGCTTGCTCTCAACAACACTTTTGGAATGTGGTGAGCTCTGAAGTCTCGGCGGAACTCATCCCGGTAATTACGACCTCCTCTGGAATCTTTGTCTCTTTGGTACCACTCGGCAACTTGGTCCTTGAGTTGAAGCGAAGCAAACTTGACAAAGTCCTGAGGTCGACATTGCTACATTCAAAATGTTTGCAGATGTCCACAAGCCAATCGTCGGCGTCATGGCCTCGACCACTGAAACTGAAAGACTGAAGGACTGATTAGCGAGGAACTGATTGAGGGTAGCAAAGTCGGCTGGTTGTTTCCTTGACCTTGATTTCCTTGATTGCCTTGCCCTTGGAGTGCGCTCTTGCAAGAGTTGCAAAATCATCGAGCATTGGCATTGGTGGCTGCCATGATAGCTTGCCAGGCCTCCGGAGGCGGAGGTGGAGGTTCGGCTGACTCCCATCATCACGTTCCGGATTAGGGCGTTGGCGGAGCCATCTGAAGAGGGTGACATCCGTTAGCAATTTGATGACAGGATAGTCAAGTTGAATCAGGGTGAAATTGCAACATATAGTCTTCACAATAAACATTGAACAAGGATGAGCGAATGAATTCCAAAAGCTAACATCACCGTCCATTAAGGTGAGAAGCCACTTGATTAAGGGTTGATGAAAAAATAACAAAATGCATTTGGAACAAATAAGCGGTAAGGATTACCCAATCACAAACCAAATATCTGCGGGAAGAATTGCTAGGAGCTACTTGAATCCCACCTATAAACTCCGAAACTTTCGGTTATGCAATCTGGTGTTGGGGATCAGGGACACAAAATATATCACCCAAACTAACAATACCTAGATCAGTGTATCCATCCGTCAACACATAACCAAGAAACCTTGAAATCGTGTACCTCGACCTTGAAAAGCATCCGTTATCTGAGTCATGGCAATACTCGAGCTGCCCGATCTTTGGGTTATCGGGGTTATCTCACCAACAAGCGTACAAAGAGATTTCGATGTCGGCAAAACTCAGGTATTCGAACTGCAGCGATAAAATTGTGACAACACCTCGGAGCTCAACTCCCGGGACAACGCCACAACCCCTAAATGTCGGGAGGCACCAAGAACAATGTTCTCGTCACAAAACCATCGAACGATTCCAAGATACCAGCGTGATCCTAAATTTTTTAGTGAAATTTGAGGAGGAGAGTCAAAACTTCTCGTCGGGAGACCTCACGGAAGACGAGCGGCATTTGGGAGTAAAAGAATCCTACTCTCGATATATATAATCCTAATACTCAAAACATTTTTGTTCTAGACTCAACAACGCTTGACAAACAATCAAGCGAGGGGCTCCTAAGTTCGGGATGGCTCGATTACCAACTTATAGCAGCCCTCGATGCGGCTATATCTCCCGTGTGAAGCACGACTTAGAGCATAACCGCATTGAAAGCAATGTCATAAGTGAGGTAATCTTCACACAACCCATGTAATACATAAGGAAGAGATACATAGTTGGCTTACGATCGCCACTTCACAGAACATAAATAAACATCCATCATCTGATTACACTCAAAGGTCCGACTACGGAACCAAAATAAAAGAAGATACCCCAAATGCTACGGATCCCCGATCGTCCCAAGCCCAGAGCTCCACTCACGATCATCGGGAAAAAGACACATAAGTAACGACCACGTTCCTCATCGAACTCCACTTGAGCTCGGTTCGTCATCCTGCTGGCATCGTCGGCATTTTGCAACTGTTTTGGTAGAATCATGAGTCACGGGGACTCAGCAATCTCACACCAGCGAGATCAAGACTATTTAAGCTTATAGGAAGGACAGAGTTTTGAGGTGGAGCTGCGACAGCGACTAGCATATATGGTGGCTACATTACAAAAGAAAGCGAGAAGAGAAGCAAAGCGCGATCGTGAAGCTAGTAGCGATCAAAAGTGATCTGAACTACTTCGTCAAACATAACTCCAACACCGTGTTCACTTCCCGGACTCCGCCGAGAAGAGACCATCACGAGTTACACTGCCGATTGATGTGTATTTTAATCAAGGTCAACCGGGTTTTCTACAACGGACATTAACAAATTCCCATCGCCTCATAACATGGGCACGGCTTTGAAAGATAATACCTGCGGTGTCCCAACAAGCCCATTATAAGCTCTCACGGTCAGCGAAGGATATTCCTTCTCTGGGAAGACCCGATCGATCTCGGAATCCGGACTACAAGACATTTCGTGACAATAAAACAAGACCAGGCCAAAGCCGCGTTATTGTGCGACAAATCCCGATAGGAGCTGCACATATCTCGTTCTCGAGGCACATCCGGATGAGACTAGCTCGAGTAAAACCAAGCCTCGAGTTTCCCGTGGTGGCCCGTGAAGCAGCTCAGTTCGGGCCAGCACTTTCAGAAGGCCTTGGTCAGGGGGTTAAAATAAAGATGACCCTCGGGCTCGCGAAAACCGGGGAAAAAGGCTTAGGTGGCAAATGGTAAAACCAAAGTTGGGCCTTCTTTGGAGAGTCTTATTCAAAGCGAACTGTCAAGGGGTCCCATAAATCACCCAACCGTGTAAGGAGCAGCGAAATCAAGGAACATAACACCGGTATGGCGGAAACTAGGGTGGCAAGAGTGGAACAAATCACCGGGCATAAGGCCAAGCCTTCCACCCTTTACCAAGTATATAGATGCATTAATTATAGAGACATATTGTGATATCCCCAACAAGTAAGCATGTTCCAACAAGGAACAACATCTCCATGTTCAACAAGGAACAAACTTCATCTTCACTGCAACTAACAGCGCTATAAGAGAAATGAGCAAGCGGTAACATAGCCAATCAGCGGTTTGCTAGGAAAGGATGGTTAGAAGGTTGGACATGGCAATATGGGAGGCATGATAAGCAAGTGATAGGCATCATAGCATAGGCATAGCAAAAGCGAGCATCTAGCAAGCAAAGATAGAAGTGATTTCGAGGTATGGTCATCTTGCGCAAAGTTCTCGAGTTGTCGAAAGCTTGATCCTCGTAAGCGTTCTCAACAGGTTCCTCGTTCACGTACTCGTCTCGGCTCTACCCAAAGCAAGAACACAAACAATGGAACCACAATAAATCACGGTGCAATGCACAAGCAACATGATGCAATACATGGCATGATATGCGGGATGTGATATGCAATGTGTATCGTGCTCGGAAGGAAAATGATGAACCAGGCATCAAGTTGGCAAACCAAGTATGCGCTGGAAAGAATGAGATGATTTCGGTTGAAATCGATATAAAGATCACCGGAATCGGATGCACGGTTTGCAAATGACAAGCAAAAGAATGACACAAATCGCCATTATGACATGATACCAATTAGCAAGCAACAAGAAATTAAGCTCGCACCCAAGCGTAGCAACAAAGCATATAGCAGTGATATACTCAAGATGCTTGACAAAAGATGAACAACTGAGCTACGGCTAATTCACAACATAACAGGTCCAACCAAGCATGGAAAAAGTGCAAAATATATTCACTTCAGACTTTGTGAAATTACTAAACATGGCAAAAACAGCATCGGTAGCAATGTTGAGCAAAGAAAACAACATGCTACAGGAACTTATAGTAGCAAAACAAGGCATGGCATGAATCTACTCAAAGCATAGAACAAAAGTCCCTTACTGACCATAAGCCAAAAGGATCGAAAATACAATAGCACCCATGTCAATATAGCAAGTTTCGTTAACAGATTCAGCAACAGAGCATGACAAAAACAGATAACAAGTAGGCATGTTTAAGAGCTCGATACACTCACTACAGAGCATTACATGATAAAATAAGCATACATCCATCAAGAAGACATGGCATAGAAGCCGTACATGGCAAGAACAACATCATAGCATACACGGATCCACTACAACAACCTTGGCAAAATTGAATAACATGTAAGCAATCTGCGAGGAAACATTTTATAGCAAAAGTAGTAGGCTCGATTGACTCAAGCTATGGCACTCCATAATTGCAAACAAAGGCATGGATGGATGAGCATAACCATATGTTCAAAACATCCTTACTGAAGTATCTCAAAATATGCATGGATCTCTCGGTAGCATCAAGTTAACATGGCATAAAATATCGACAAAGCAGGGGCTGAAATCAGCAACATCATGAAGCCTAGTTTTCATGCTTGTGCTAGTCACAGAGATCACAAAAATACATGGCATACACCCTGGAAAGATGGCATGGCATATTACAAACACATGTAGGACTCAAGTTCATAGGATGCACACATCAATCATGGCAAAAATGACAAAAGTGCATGTTACGTTAAGAAAGCGAAACTAACATCACATAGCCCTCTTCTAACAGCATTTCGTGCATCAAGATGAGCTCAAATAAAAATGATGCAATTAGATGAAATGATCTACTCTTGAGGCGAACAATTTGACATATTACTGCGCATGAAGCGGAGAGCAGAGTGCAAATTATGATCGTTGAAGATGCAACAAAATATCACAGAATAATGACTTGGGCGATTAGGGGAGAGGAGAAGTCAACCCTTGATCTAGATCGATCGGATCCAGTGACGGCAGCCTTCGAGGCGGCTTCAGAGAAGGAGGAGGCCCGGGGCGAGGCGGCGTGGCGCCGAATGGCCGAGGCAGTGGGCGTGGCAGTGATGGGGCGCCAGCGGAAAAGCCGAGGCGGCAGGCCAGCAGCGTGGGCCATGTGAGGCAGTGACATGCGAGGCCTTGCCAGCAGCCATGGCCTTGGCAAGCGAGCCCCTGCAGACCTCATGAACCCAGCCAGAGGTCAGCGGCGATGTGGGGGTGGGGCGGGACCGTGGCACACCTGGTTCGTCGGCCTTGGCCAGTGGTGCGATGTCCGGCCGTCGGTTCGTCCGGCCGGCGGAGAGGAAAAATGCTAGGGTTTGCCCGGTTTGGAGGGGAGATGCATATTTATAGGTAGAGGGCTAGGAAGCTCCAAATGAGTCTGGTTTTAGCCCACGATCGTGATCCGACGACGGAGAGCATGGAAGTGACTTAGATGGGTTATTGGGCTTTTTGGAGGGTGTTGGGCTGCAACTTAAAGAGGCCTTTGCGAGAGTCACGGTTAACCGTTGGAGTACCAAGCGAGCTCCAAATGACCGAAACTTGACGGTGGTTTACGGTGGTGTACCAAGGCCACTTGGCAAGGCTCGGTCCATTCGAAAGTTTAGTACCAGCTCACGGGCAAAAGCGTAAAGGCGTCGGGGGACATAGGAGTGCGGTTGCAAAGCGGACAGCGGGAAAATGCCGGAATCATGGGAGGCGAACACGTGGCGAATCGATGCACATGATGACATGATATGAAATGCATGACATGGACAAAATGCAAAATGAAGAAAACCCAACCACGGAGGAATATCATATCACCATGCAGAAAATGGCAAGAGTTGGAGTTACAAATATGGAAAGTTACATCCGGGTGTTACAGAGCTGACCGTGGCTGGGTTGCCGTGGGCGCACAGGTGGGTTGTCTTCTTGGGGAAGCCAAGGCTGCGTTTGGTCGAGTTGCCTTGCGCGGCCAGCCGCTTGCGGCGGGTTGGCGTTCCTTCTTAGTCGAGGTCTTGGCAGGTTCTTGCGGCCTATGCGGGTTGGCGACCGGCTTTGGCGCTCTGCCAGTTTAATGACGATCACGGGCCTCACCGTTTTGAAAATAGATCCGGGTTCCGTTGCCTGCCCGGGGTTCATCCCCCCGACACCCGCCTCAACCGTTCCTCCGAGCGGCTTGCCTCAGCTACCACTGTCCGAGTCGCGGCCCTCAGTCAGACCGACGGCTGCTTCCAAGGCACCTCCGGCCCTGCAGCCGTCAAAACTGTCGTCGTGGCCTTATTCCACCTACGTTGTGGCCTACTTCGCCTCGAACCAACATGCTGCGGCGTCTTTGCTTGACATGCGTGCGTATATACTTGCAGAAATATGAGCTTTACCGGTCAGCAGTGGTGTCACTCTCAGGTCATGTATCACCTTCACCATGGCTGTGCCTTGAGTCGCCTCCGCCGTGGCTGTGCCTGTGGGGTGCCACCACAGTTTTCCTCTGCTTCCGCATTGCCTCCATCTTCAACACGACACTGCTTGCTGCCGTTGCAGTCGTGTTGTTTCAACTTCGCTTCTCGATTGTTCTGGCGTCGAACCGCGAACCACCGTTGTCGTCTTGCGGCCTCTCTCGCCCAGCCTCGCACCAAGTTCAATCGCCGTTTCACTGAATCACTAGCGCTTCTCTACCGTAACTGCCTCCAAGTTGCTGGCCGAATCCTCACCGCCAACTCCAAGCAGATCGGTCCAAAGCTATAAAAAAGAAGAAGAAGGGAAAGGAGGGCGGTGGCCGTTGGTTGTACCAGAAGGGACAAACATCACATCTCATAAGGGAAAACAACAGAAGATAAATAGCAGAAGATCAAAGCTACTGGCGTGGTGTGACATGCATTACTTTGGACTTGTTAAAAAAGGGGTTGTCTCCCCATGTGGCGGCTTCAATCATTCTAGGTATTTGAAGACAAGAGAGCCATTATTACTACGAAACTACTGCGTGGACGACAACGAGTATACTGTGAATGA